>UCOM01001659.1:0-37217 GCA_900474385.1 Ormyrus pomaceus
TACATAGAGAACCCCCAGTAGCTGGACACTATTTTTGAAGATACTTTGTTTTATGTTAAAAGGATACTTGTTGATAAGTATCAGCTTAAATTTTATTGTAGTAAACTTCTTTACAATTAAAATTAAAGATTTTACTTAAAAAATAACTAGTTTGATAGATATAATAACTTATAAAACTGTCCATCTACTGGTGTTGTCCAGCTATTGGTGCAGTCACCCTAATAATGATAATTCGTACACTGCGAAGTAATTAGCTGATTTCATTAGAGAATAAAGTAGCAGCTCAGAAGTAAACGCTAGTGAATCAGTGAAAATCGCTAATCTAATAAGATATTTACTCGCAAATTATTGTTCGTTTAAATCAGTGAAATTTTCACTGATTCTGGATTTAGCGAGTAGACAATAAAAATGCACAACGAAATGGGCAATCTGATTTAAACTTTGATGCATTATAGTTGTGTGGATAAAAGATTAGTTTTCGTACGTTATTTATTCATAAATTTTGGAAAGACTGAAAGAATTAAAACAATGAAAATAATAAGGAATAAAAATTATTGAATCATAATATATAAATAATGTTCCTAGGAAATTTCGAAATTTGTTTCTAAAAAATAAGCTACTCTTAAAGGCGAATAAATTTACAAGCGCATCCCTTTCCCAGAATCACAACAGAATTAAAGTCAGCTTATTACGAAGCCTCGTGACCTAATATACAACAGCTCTACTCGCGAATGCACCCTCAGACAGTATTACGCGCGAAAGCTTCTAATTTGCTGTTTATATCCCGATAACAAAACTTCGAGGCGATACCTGAAATATCTCGGTGCACAAACCGCAAGGATATTGAGGTACCTGTCCGGGCGCACCGTCGAGGGAGAGGCATGCACTTGCAAATTTTCGTCAGTCTTTGTTCGGGGAAACGTTCGAATCCTCGTGCCTTTTGTGCCGGGCACGTAGTAGTCTCACCCCGCGGAGGACGCCAGTCGAGTCGGAAACCCTCGCCCTTGGATTTGCGTATACCCGCGAAGAGTCTCGCCTCTTTAGCTTGCCCGCGTCGCCCGCTCCAGAAAACTGCACCTGGGCACGGAAGCGACAATGGCCGCGTCAGCGTGATGTCTGCTCCTTGCAGCTCTGCGCGCCAATAAAGATCGTAAATTTCGTTGTTCTACGAGGGCTTTTATGGGCCTCCGCGAGCGTTACACTGTTTGCTGCACTTGAAACGGACGATTTTCGGTGTACCATTGACTTTTGATATAGGGGGAAAGAAGCCGACGCCGTAGCTGGCTTTCTTTTCAACGCCCGACCTCCTTTTACGGCGGGAGCTTCCCTCCCGGGAGCCGTCGAGGCTTTACGGGGAAAATCGCGATTTGATGAGGACAGGTACGGAGCCGAGAGAAGGTGCGCCGTTCATTTTCGCCGCACACAATGTTGCAGGATTCAACAGGCAGAGCGGCTTAAAAGTTGGGGGACTTTTTGCCCTGCAATAAATTTCATCGGGAAAAGAAGGGACGAATGCTGGGCAGGACGTTTCAAAGGTTTTTTTTGTTTTTTTCAAACTTTTATCACTTATAACCGAGCGACAAAAGTTTCATTATACAAAATAGAACTGACAAAATGCGATATTTATACGTACAATTTATTATTTTCCATACTTGCGTTCCATACATAATAAGTTGATACAAATTTACATAATGTTTTACGCTTACAGAGACATGATATATAACAGTATAATTTCCAACAAATATAACGGATCATCCCATAAATAATGCGGTTTTTATAGTTCTTTTATTTTCCAGAATTTAGGAGGTTTTCAAGATACTATCTATAGTTTATAGCAAATTCATGCAAGTACTACTTACTCTCCGCTAAAAAATCGCTTTATTTAAGGATTAATCAGTATTATTGGATAATATAAAACGAATAATTAGAGCATTGTTTATAGCATGGCAGTGTTGTATAATTATCTGACTATATCCGCACAAAATCATACACACCATTCCGCATTCGCCCAGGCTATATATTCCTGTGGAGTGGGAAAAACCTCCGATATAATAAGGAAAAAAACCCACTCCGGTGATGGTGTTAGTGAATTAAAAACAAATAATACAGTAGACCCGCCTCGAGTTATTAATTAATCCTTTCAGTCATCTGTCCACTACAGAGAGAGATCATTAAATTTACTTTATATAATACTGCAAAGCATATTTGAAGGTTTAGCTACTTAATTAAGCTACAGTTTTAATGAAGTAATTATATGTGCAAATGAATATTAAACTTTCTAAATTTTTACAAAGATTAAAATCAAACAATTATAAACCTTTTCAGATGATCCAGTTTAAGAGCAATTATCTGTTCAATTTTAGATCTTTCTATCTCATAAGCAATTTTTTTCCTATCCTAATGATTTCGCCACGATATATGTTTACTTTTATTAACAATTTCTAAAAATTTTAATCAGAATTTGATCTCACGGTTAGAACGCCCCAAATTATAAAGTAGCCCCAATTATCACCCAATAGACACCCCTACAACGAAAGAATTAAAAGTTTAACTAAAATAAAATGTTTACTAAAATAATTTAATGCAACACATTCTTTCATTATACTTAATATCAATACTTTATTCTAAATAATAAAAAATCACGACCGAAAGGGTTAACAGCTCCATCGATCGTCAATGCTAAGGCGCAATTTCGCCACCCTGCACGGCGACTGAGGTTGTTGGACAAAATGATTTTCGGGACAGCCGAATATATCGAATGTAGCCGAATTCCGGGTGTGCAGGGCTGAGGTTACGTGGAAGATGGAAAGTATACGAATATACATAGTACATGCCTAGTTTAAAATACGTATATACGGATGTACTTCCTATACGTATAGTCTCGGCCTCGCAGACCCTGAGTCAGGCTACACAGTGCGCAAAAAGCATTTTCTCCAACAAACCTCACGGCAACGCGTTGGCAATTATCAGATTTCATGTGCGTTTTTAAATTAATGACTCGACTTAAATGTACTAAAGCTTCCAAGCTCAGAGCTTTAAATACTTGATTTTTGAGCAAGTATTATTTTTTTTTTCGATTATTTTAAACAATAACATTTTCAATGAATGCAGAGCTTCGTATAGGCATGCAACGTAACGACGGCTGCGTAAAAAATGCGTTGTTTCGTATCATTTCTGGTAAACAATACGACGTAAATATTAAACTCAATACAACGGAGGACTAATTGGCAATGTACATGTTTCGTTTCGCTAATGAAGCGTATTAATTCAGAGCTATTACAAGATTAAGCGAAGAAAATAGGATTGTATCAATTACAAGGAGATAAAAGCTCTTCATGATTCAGAAATCAAGTGCACGAATTAGAGTTCAATCTTTTTTTCAAGGTACTCGAGGCTGCAGAAGGAAAATTTAAAGGATTGAAATTCTCCCATTTAGACATTAGACTTCTTTTAGAGATGCAGTTTTCTAATTTTTTCAACATATATTAGTATATGCACCAAATAATAATAAAATGTATAAATGGTTTAAAAATCAAATGGCGGTGGCACTGCAGAGGCGATCCCGTGCAAAAGTATCTTATTCAGAGATTGGACTGCAACACATTTTATATATATCGATTTACGATTACAGAAGGTTTGACAATTTTAGTAATTAAAGTTAGTTAGTTTTTAAAAAATCTAATAACTTAACTAAACTGGGTGAATAGATCATCTTCAAAATATAATTTATTTAATCTCATTACAGAAAACCAATCTTAGGTTTGAAATTTTGCTCATAAGTTCCTTGAACGTAGCCAGATGATCGTCGATATTCTCAGCAGGAACATTGTGGAGGTGGATGGTGCACGAACAGTAGACACTTTTCTTTTCTCCCGATTTCTGATCTTTCACCGGAATATTAACAACGCTATTATTCAGGGGATCCACCAATTCAGAACCAATAACAGAATCTGTCTTGGTTTCTAATCGTACAACTCTATCCGAAATGGCTTTAATATCTTCGAGCGCAGCAGCAATGTCTTTCTGCATGGATCCAATTTGAGATGCATATCGAGAAAATTTATCAACAAAATACCCGAGGTTGCGGCTTATCTTCTCAACTACCCCAATCAAATTAACGACAATGTAATTTTGTTCGTGGAGCAGATCATTCGCCGCGGAATCCCCGACGGTCTTATCGCCAGAAGGTGCCATTGATTTTGGAGAGCAAGACTCCGATCTCGAATTGCCGTGCAGTTTGGATTTTGAATTGAAATCTTCAGCGTCACATGGACAAACTCCTCCAATTTTGGAAGTGCAACTGCGGTCGCAAGGTAGCTGACACTGGCAGCAACACGTTTGACCACTTGAATTCACTGCAGTGCAATAATCGGAGGATATACTTGCCATAACGAAGGAGATATTAAAAAAATCAAAGTCACCGCGAAATTACCTTAACCCAACACTTATTCACTTCTCATTTATGGTCAAAAACGTAAAATAAGAATTCACTGGTTTAGGACTCTATTTTGAAACAGCGTTCAATCGAACGAAACTAATGTTAAACAGTGACTTGGAATTGATTCAGATGCTGCATCTGGTTGCAGATACGTCCGTCCAGTGCAGCGGTTCGAGAGAGAGTGAGGTGTTCTTTTCGAAATGACGAGCCTCGAATGCAAAACTTGATTAGCCAGAAAAAGGAGAGGCTGCGTTGATACGGTTTTCATGTTTCGGCTAAAGAGATTTTTCCTGAAGTTATAAAGGAGTGAGAGGAGGCTGGCTTTTTTTAAGCTTTCGAAAGACAATTAACACGTACTGGGTGAGTGCATGTAATGTAAAGGCTGCAAGGGGTAACGCGGAGGCAACGAGAGCAGTGCAGCTCGAAACAAGCTTAGGATTATGCGACTCTATTTTAGCAATGAAATAAACAGAAAGCAACAATGGTATTATAAATAAAATAATATTAATATCTTGGAATTCAATTTAAGAATAATATGCATGATTAATTATTCTTTAGATTGGTAATTAAAATGACGATACACTTAACTTTGATGTTAGCTTTCGGTAGAAACGTTCGACATATGTATTTTTAATTGTAAAATCTATTGATTAAGATTTTTCTCATTGGTGCATACAATGTCATACAAACAATTTAAACCTCTGCATGATTACCGAATTGGCAATTGTTCGAAGAAATTGCAAAATCTGTTGCTTATATAATAAGGTATTTTTTATATTACAAACAAACATACATAATCGCGCGCGAATAAGAAAAAATCCTAAGCAACCTGCACGCCGGAGATGCGGGTCCGAACCAAAGAACAATAATTATACAAGTAAAAACGGAAAGCATGTTTACCATTAACCCAGCATTAACCCTTCACTGCAATGGCACTCTATCTGAAAGATAAAGAAAAACTTGTCCGATTCTGTCCCCCTATACACCTCCGAACCCAGCAAGTAAAATCAGACAGCAGCCGCTGCCCGAGTACTGGTTCCCGAAACTTTTTTTTCGAGCCCGACTTCCTGTTCGCGTGGGCGTGCAGAAATTTAGCGAGCCGCTCTCTCTCTCCCCCGAGAGAGAGAGAGAGAAAGAGAGAGAGAGCCCGGCGCGGCGTGAATCATCCTCGTCCCGGCACTTCCTTCGGCTCGCGCGCGCAATTGAAAAGTGCATGCGCGCGGGATGCACCTGCACGAGAGCCCGGCAACAAAAAGCTGCGGCCAATCCGCGCTCGGCCGGGCGCGAGCGGAAGATTCGCGAAAACGTAATCGGAGAGACTCGGGAGACCGGTAGTGTTCTTGGGCGTTTTTTACGCTTTTTTCTTTCGTTTACAACTGGGCCGAGTCTCGATTATGGGGCCAGGTGTATGTGTATGCGCGACGGCTCGTTTGGAAAATCGAACGCTCGACGTCTTGTGAAGTTTGGTCGTTATTTTTTATTAGGATCTAATGACCATCCACTGGTAAAAGTCGGCTGATGCATTGCTGAAAATGAAACTCGCCTCCGGAAGTTTTAGCCGGCAAGACTGCTTTGTATCGCTGCAGAAATATTAAGGGATGCGTAACGCGTCGTGTACAATAAAATTTACAAGTTAAATGTAAACTCGAGACAAGACAGAACGGAATATGGATCTTGAAAGTGTCTTAATTAATTCGATATACCGCATACATTATATTTAACATCCTGAATGCAGAAAAAGTAGCGCAATCGACACTCATATTATGTAACATCTTAACGAGAAAACAGCGGCAATGCTTATTCTAAAGCGACCATTTAAGAGCGAAGCGGCCGAAAGAAATATTTAGTCGAAAAGAATGATCCAGGAAGAAAGAAAGTCCCGAATCTCGGATTAAAACCAGCAGCTGAAAACGACAAAGCTCGCGTCCACGTGGTGCCGCAGGCCCGAGCAGCGGCTCGCTAAGGAAAAGTCCCCGGCAGGCTGCATTTCGAGCCACACAGTTGCATTCCAAGCCGCAAGAAGAAGAAGAAGAAGAAGGGCCAGAGCTGAGGGCCGTATGGAAGGTCTCTTTTCGGGGCCCAGATGGCAAGCAGCGGCGCATCGGGCCCAGCTTGTCTCGCTCGAAAATTGAAGCCGCGATATATAGCCACCTGCTGCTTCTCCCCCCCCCTTTCTCTCTCTCTCCTCTCCTTCGTGCCTGCACATTGCTATCTCTCGAATGCCCTCGGAGGAGCTTTTGTAAGCGCACTCGAGTATGTATGTAGGAATAAAAAGCGAGGGTGGGGGAGTTTTCGAGGATTCCGGAGAGTGCGCCAGTTGTTTCGCGATTTTAGCGTACCTAATATTTTTTTTTCTCCTTTGTTCTTCCTCGTTTAACTCGAGGAAGTTGTTCGGAAGGGCCGGCCTTCTTTCTCCTTGATTATCTTTCTTCTTGGGGCTCGGAAAGCTCACTGTCTTTGTGATTTGGACATTTCGTTCTCGGCAGTTGAATAAAGTCCGTTAATTGTACGCTGTTTTAAAATAGATTATTAAACTGAAAACGGCGATTGGAACGCGAAGAGAAAAAGAAAATTGAATGGCGTAAAAAGTTTTTGAAATAATATTGTAAAGTAGTAGTATTGCATTTTAATGGTTTGTTGTTTAATTAAAAGGGAACAGAGATCGTGTGAATATCCCGTTTTTCCTGAATGCAATAAGCCCTAAAAAAATTTTCAATAAACGCAAGAACCACAATAATTTTTAAAATATAAAAAAATAAAGGATATTATTTGAAAGGGAACAGAGATCATGTAAATATTCCGATTTTCCTGAATCCAATATATCCCAAAAAATTTTTCAATAAACGGAAAAACCACAATAGTTTTTAAAACATAAAGAAAATAAAAAAAAAGTTTGTTCAGACAGATGAAAATTTTATTCTACTTTATCAAAATTGTGAATTTAATTATTTCATAATAAACATTATTAGTTACATATAATATATAAATTTAATCCACCAAAGTATGTATTTCAAAATAATTCAAAAGAGAGATTACGTAAATAAATGGTACCTCACGTCCGGGGCTCGAAGATAATATTGGAAAATAATTTACCCTGCTTTTAAATAAATATTTTTTCCTCTGGACAAAATTCTTATCCACAAAAACTCGTGTCGATGCCGGAGAATGATGATCATCTAAGCACCTCGAACACACGACTACCTAAACATACGAAAAACATAAAAATGTTCATTGTCGACCGAACATCGAGCTCGCGAAGAGAAATATTTTGTTGGGCGAAACTCCTCGGCGTGAAATGAAGCGGACGCGCTATAAGGAAGGAAGGAAAGACGAAGAAGAAAGGAGGGCTTGCAACGGCGGCGAGAGAAGAAAGACCCGAGAGAGAGGGAGAGAGAGAAAAAGAGAGAAGAGGGCCCACACAAGCACACGAACGAACGAAATCCCGTAACGGTAACCATCGCGCGGCACCCGAGAAAACTTTTTCTCCTGCGAGAGCGCTCATTTACATCATTTCGGCCGGCTGATTCGAGAAATCGCGCCGCTCGAAATCAGATCCAGGTAGTAGATTTCGTTCCCTCTCGGCCACGTGGCGCGTAACGATTTTCTAACCGCGCGATGCATTGTCGGCAATTATAAATAAACAAAACCGGAGGCTCGACGCTGCGATATAATGCAAACTGAAACCGATATATACTATACGTTTTCTACTTACGATGATTTTCTACTATCGCGAGATTTACAGTGAAACATTTTCTTTCTCTCGTCGGGCATGCTGCAGGGTCCTGGAACAAAGATGTAGATTGACGAGAGTCGCTCTTGATGGGGAGCGTAAAGCACAAAGAAAGGGTCGTACTTTTTCTCCGTATGGTTTATTGATTAGAAAGCTGGACGTTCCTCCTTTTGTATATACGTATATATAACACTGAAATAAAGAAGCAATAAAACCGCAGTGCGACTTGAGTCTTGAAAAAAGCTTTTCCTTACTTATATATAAAGGATTCATTTTAATAGAAATCTTTCCTGATTGTGCAATTAAATTTTTGAAAAATTTGAGCAACAAGAATACTTTAAATAAAAGATACAAAATTTGAAATTGTAAATCGATAATAATGCGTTTAAAGGCACATTTATCATCTATACTGATAAAATAACTAATTTATAACATTTTGCATGTCAAAGCAAATGTTTAAAATGCCGGCAACTTGATTGTCTTAATTAATTATTCATATCAAATGCGATTCCCTGAATCTATTCAGAAAATTGAGTATTTCGTAGAATTATATAAATTTCCAATTATTCATCTCGATTGAAAATATCATCTGGCTTTCACAGGAATTCAGTTGGATTCCAACAGAATTCCAGTGAAATAGAAGTGACTTTTTAAATAAAAATTCATTTAAGTTGATTTCATTTCTAAGTTTAAATTAAATTTCGTGTCTCTATTTTATTTCCCAAACGCGTACATATATACATCTGTCTGAAATTTTCCAAAAAATTCATTTCAGACTTACAAAAATTAATTTAGATTTCATTAACTATAGTAAATATTTATTAAAAAAAAATCTGTTCATAAATTTTGCTCTTCTCTCGCCGGGGCACTTTCATAAAAATTCCTCGGATGTACATCAGATAAATGTAATTAAATTTTGTGCCGTATTTATTTACAAGACATTATTTCTGTTTTGTAATGTGCATTTAATTAAAACCACCATTCTATTGGTAAGCTTGAAAATGTTTAAAATACCGGTGTATCGAAAACATCTGCACACACACTCAAATGCACACATAGGCGATCTCCAAGAGACGCTCGCAGTATTAAATTGCATTGCTTTTCAAAGCAATCGAGCACTCTCTCTTTCTTTCGCTCTTGGATTGACGTTACAGTTCGAGAGAACTTTGTAAAGATCTTTGTTCATTGAGGAAGTGAAATAAAGTTGTGTGCGTTCGTCGTTTCTCTCTTTCTCTCTCTCTCTCTCTCTCTCTCTGTTTAGCTCGAGCTCGCCGGAAGTTCGCGACGCACGGTAGAAAATATAATGCCCCACGGGTGCGCCCTTCGCGTATACATGTATACTCTCTTGCTTGGGTTCGGGTTATTTCTCGCTTCACTGGCGGGGCCTAAAAAACGGTAGGCTGATATTCTCAACACTCCAAAGCTTTAGCTCTTTTATAATACTTGAGAATTTTTAACCAAGTTCTTGCGTTTTAAAATCTGTAAGAATTGTAATAAGCTCACTTAAGATTATTGTGAAACTTCGTAAGGGATTATGTAAAATATAATTTAAAAAAAATGCTTTAAGTATTACTGGTGAAATGGTGGACAACTATGCTAAAGTGCAACTATTGAGAAAAAATGTTTCAATTAATAAATCAATTTAAAAATTTAAATACATTCTAAATAAGCATAATATATATGTATTATATTGCATCTTTTTAAATGAAAAAATCGAATCGGTCTGGTGTTCCGCAAGAGAATCCAGACTCAGAGTGGAGTTCGGAATCGAATGAGAAGATCGCAAGAACTCAAGACATTAACGACCACTGGATGTAGGATCTTGAACTAAGAACTATATATGGTACATTATAATATTATTTGCTCTAATTACTCGGTTGATATATATAAAAAATTGAGTTTTTATGTTTTTCAATTATTTATATAAATTGCGGATCTTTTTATTATTTGTAGATGTTTTAAATGCACTTTTAAACTGCTTGTATATTATTTAAAAATCCCATTGTAATAATAGAATGGTTTTTTACAACTTCAAAAATAAAAGTTACAGTTTAAAATAATAAAATTCTTAAATTTAATGTAATATACCTGTTGCTTATAAATAAATTGCAGAGGTCGTCGGTGTTCAGTATTTCAAATTTCTATAATCGACAAATATAATAGGTTATAGAGAGATTATAATTGTTATATTATATATAATGGCTATTCATTATTTATGAAATATTTCAATTTGCTTGATATTTGGAAAGATTTTTATTAATTTTAAGTTCTTATATCTGCTCTAACTTACCGACAGGTCGATCAAATGATCGAGATATTTTATAAATCTGTGTCAAACTCTCGCTGAGTGAACCAGATACCTGTATACTTACTGTAAACATTGCAGTAATTGGTACGTTGAAAAGGTGGCAAGCAGGGTGTAAGCATGTGGTCTCAGGAAGATAGTGAAAATTAGGTTGAGCGAGGAGGAGGGCCTTTCACCAACTAAGAGGGAGGTAAAAGTATAGCAGTTTGGTAGCGCGAGAATGTTTCACTTTCTGGTTTCGTGTGTGCCACGAAATATCGCGACGCCGCCAGTGCTTTGTCAGTTAGAAAGTACTGTCTTGTGGGACGTTCGATAAAGCTGCCGGATTATGACCTTATCAATGTACTATCTGTCCATTCGGCGAACGTGACCGGCAATGCGGTTTTTCGTACTAATCAGGAAACAGGTGCTTTTTTATCATTGTTATTTTTCATTGAAATTCAAAGTTTAATTCATATGCATTTTTAATGACAGGTTTCCTCACAAGTGCCTTTGAGATTTAAATTGCAGTATTAATTTTTTAAAATATTTAGTTACTTTACTCTGTTAACTATTACCATGACTGCAACAAATTCAAAATTAAAAGTTAATGAAAATGAGAACAAACATGATTCTAAGACTGTTCGTGTGGTATTTATATCTTTATTGTTAGATTTACTAGCATTCACCATGATATTGCCTTTATTCCCAGCTTTACTGGATTATTATGAAAATGTTGATAATGGAAAAGGCTTATATTCAATTATTTTAAACAGAGTGCACAATTTAAGCTCTCTACTCAATGCACCAGATAATGTAAATACAGTATTATTTGGAGGTATGTATTGATAAATTTAATTAGTTTAATTAAACTTATTGAAAATTAATATCTTGTTTTAGGTTTTTTGGGATCCTTGTATTCTTTTTTACAGTTTCTAGGATCTCCAATCATCGGAGCACTATCAGATATTTATGGAAGGAAACCTCTTATGATTCTCTGCTTAACTGGAATAGCTTTATCTTATTTATTATGGGCTTTATCCAGCAATTTTGGTCTCTTTATATTAGCTAGAGTTCTTGGTGGCATTAGTAAAGGAAATATAAATTTATCCATGGCAATTATCAGTGATGTTACTTCTCCTGCAACAAGAGGAAAAGCTATGGTGAGTAAAACTGAACTATTTCAAATATTAATCTTTAGTAAAGTTTCTGAATTGAGAAAAATGTTATAAGTATAATTCATTTTTTAAGGCATTAGTGGGAATTGCTTTCTCAGTAGGATTTGTATTGGGACCAATGATAGGTGCAGTGTTTGCAAAAATGTCAGTCGGAAGCAGAGAAGGCCATTGGTATGCACTGCCTGCAATGTTTGCATTTTTTTTATCCATCTGTGATTTATTCTATGTTGCAATTTACATGAAAGAAAGTTTACCAATGAAAAGTAGAGCCAAATCACTTATTACTGGAATTTCTGGTGCTTTGACATACATCAATCCAGCTGACCTATTTCAATTTAATGGAGTTTCTGGTCTTAATCCATCAGGTAAATTAATGTTAAATCTACTGTGAAAAAGATTAGTGTCTAATAAATATGATTAAATTATTTTTTTAGAACTTCATCGACTAAGAAGTTTAGGAAGAACTTATTTTTTGTATTTATTTATATACAGTGGACTTGAATTTACTCTTACCTTTCTAACTCATTACTCATTTGGATTTTCAAGAATGCAGCAAGGTTGGATGTTTTTAGGAATAGGAATAACAATGGCTACTTTACAAGCTAGTTGGATAAGAAAAATTCCAGAGCAAAGAACAAAATCAATAACAGAATTGGTAATTATCCAATATTTATTTCAAATACAAATATATAGTTAAACACAACATTTTTACAAATTATTTAGGGATTATGGCTTGTCATTCCATCATTCATTTGTATAGGTCTTGCTAAGGACGTAATTTTACTTTATTTTGGAATTTTTCTGTTTGCAGTTTGTAAGTATAAATATATATGTATTTAAAAAATTTACACATTATTCTTTTCATATTCACTTTGCGTAAAATTTTCTAGCTACTGCAATGGTTGTGACTTCTATGATGACATTAGTAACTCGTATTGGTCCTGAAAATCAAAAGGGTATAATAACTGGAATATTTAGATCATTGGGAGCATTAGCTCGAGCCTGTGGACCTATAGTTGCTTCTATAGGTAAAACAAAATTTTTTTATTCTAAATTGTTATTCACAAAGCTTAAAAGACAATTTTTTGTCAATAAAATAATTTTCAATTTTAAATTAATTGTAGAATTCAAATGCTTACTTTACTCTGATCAATTTTTTGTCATTTTACTGAAATTTAGACTATAACTTTAAATTTTAAATGTAAACAGTTATTTATAATAGAAAATGTTTTGTTTAGCTTTTTGGAGCCTTGGAAGTTCAACATCATACTTGATTGGTGCTGTGGGCTTAATTATACCACCATTAATATTAAGGAATTCAATTTCTTAAAAGAGTCCACTTACTATACAACCTTAAACATAATCATGAGAATAAGCAAACTAGTTACTTAAAATCTGAACAATCAAAAACATATTTTTTATACTACAAAACTTCAAAAGTTTTATTTTTATTTCCAAAACTTTATACATGGAAAAACATCAATAATGCAGTATTTTATATTATCAAACTATTTATGATAATAGATGTTTAAGATTATTAAATATTTTTAAAAGTGAAATATTTTAATTATTTGTAATATATTTATATGCATGTAGATAACATTTATTTAACCTCGTTAATTTATGTTTGAAATTTGGAATATGTCTATTCTGATGTTGAAATTCAATAATAAACTTTTATTGTAATGAATTGCCCTATCATTTTAAATCCTGCTAAACTCGGCGAAAGTCAATAAATTCAAACGTAACATTACGTTGGTTTTAAAATTAGTTGAAACGTAAGTTTAGGATCTTCTTTTAACGGAAAAATGTAGCATTGAAAGAATGCAGAAATTTGAGAAGCACCCCTTTAGATAAGAAACTTTCAAGCCTTTCTAGTCGGGGTCTAAAGATAGAGGCATTATATAATGATGAGCAACAGTTGTGCGCACAGGAAACCGGCAAACGAAGAGGTCGAAAGATAATCGATAACATTGCAAATTTTATACAAAGTTTTATAATACGTTTAAGAGAGAAATTAATTTTCTCTTTCTTAAAACATATGTCCTGAACGGCAGAATCCTTAATTAAAGTAAGAAATAAAAGAACTGAAGCTCAAAAATGAGAGCCAACCGGGGGTAATAAAGTACAGCTTCTACGCGTGCAGTTTAACCGCATCTTAGATATATACATAATGCTGGCAGGCGAGTGAGCAGCGAGCAGAAGCGAAGAGAGCCGGAGTGCTGACCGAGGTAATAATTGTATTGCCATTCTCTGAAACGCACCCCGCCTCTCGCTCCGTTCCACGTCGTGAAGCCTCTCGCTCTCTCTTTCTCTCGATTGTCTTTGTCGCACTCTCGGAAACGAAGTATATCCCTCACGTTCTTCTGCTCCTATCACGAACACATGCGCTAGACAAGCCCCGCGCATGCGCTTTTACGCTTTAAGCCTGTTCTGTAGCAGGTCTGAAATTGCACAGCAGGTGCAACTTCAATTGCGCTCAGATCAAACGCTAATGTTACGTGATTCTCGTCGAAAAGAATAAACGTTTACCCAAGGTTCGATTATGCTTAATTTTCTGAAATTGCTGTAAATAAATTATTTCGTTTTCCTCTTAAAATAGAATATTGCGTATTTTTCTTTTAGCCATGTTGCAAAAACTTTTCTCAAAGTTTGAGCCGAATCTGTGATCCGGAGGTCCGTGCCTCTCCTAGCGGTAAAGGGTTTCATGGGTTGAGGGATTTCTTTTTCTTTTATTTAGTTATTTAATGTCACATTCTCCTTTCAGGTATTAACGACGCGATTAATAATTGTAGACGCTCTGGTATAACTTGCAGATTCGTAACAGAATATTTAAATATTATATTACGAAAAATAAATATTATATGTTTAATATGTTTAACTTTACACTAGTTTATAAAGCAAGAGAAATTAATGTTTACGAGAGATTTATATTTAAACGATTTTATCAGTGTGCGGTTCGTTACTATATACTGCAAGCTTTTGTGCAATTTCGCGAGGATGAATAATTTTAATTTGTTACTTTTGTTTTAGTCATTCGAGGCTTCCTCAAGCAGATTTTCTCAACACCAAACATTTTTTTTAAATTTTAAATAATTGAAAAATTTTTCGTAATGAAGAACTTTATGATTCATCGTATAATTTCGATCTCTCGTTCTAAAATAAAAATAGAATTTTATTAAAATATTTAAAAAGCGATAAAGATAAAGGATAACTCTTCAATAATACATTTTATATATGTATTATATTATTTGTTTATTTTATATTAGTAGTTTCCGAATCGTAAAAAATTTATTTATTCAAAATATTTATCACGCTTATTACACTCGAAAAATAGTAATACAATAATTTTGGTTTTGTAGATAATAAATCTTAGAATGTCCAGTGATCCCCCTGGACTTATTTTTGTATTTTTATTAGCTTGAGAAGGGCTTACTGCTCTGACTAGTGGCGGAAACGTCGATAAAATAAAGAAATAAATAAAATTTTTCAAAAATAAGTCTAGAAGGATCATTTAAATCAATCTCACCAGAATAATATTTTTGTTTTGTACATGCAGTTTAAATTTGAAGGATTTCAAAACATATTTTCATGTATCGTATTCGTATAGTATTATTATTTCCAAATATTTTCAACGCTGTATACTGTGCCGTCTAGTAGAAATAATACTTGCATTTGAGTTGTCTAGGCTCTATTTTTAGGCACAATTTATATTATATTGATAAGTCTTATAATAACAAATTTGAGTCATTAAAAAAATATGGAAATTTAGTTATTATTGTAAAAAACACCTATAGAATGATTACTTCAAAAAATAAAAATTAATATTTACCTATAACAGGATGTTATATTCATACATTAGAAATCAAAAATAATTTATTCTAAGATTAATAACTCGTGAACAACAGTAATTGGCCTGCCTTGGTTTATAGACTACGGTTCTCATCCCATAGGTGCTACAGCCCCTATATTTCTTATCCAGCTGGTAACGAAGTTGAGAGCAGTCCGCTCGATAGCTTTAATAAGCCACGTTTAAAAAAGAATGATTTCAAAATGATAAAATAATAAAAGAAATTAATTTTTTCTATTTAATTTCTGCATAAAGTGCATATGCACGGTTTAAATTAAACAGCGGAAAATGTTATAAATAGCATAATAAAAATCAAAAGTTTCTATTATTTATTTAGTATCTCCATACTTTTTGGTTCCATAATTTTTTTAAATAGCTAGGCATAATGGAAAATGAAAAAGCATTGAAAGTGTGCAAGGGATCAGCGTCCCGTCAAGTTTAACGCCCTCCTGCTGTTAGTGACTTTCCACAGCAAGTGGAAACTGAAATCAACGGGGGAGCCGGACTTATTGTGAAAGGTCCCTAAAGCAATGGCGACCACGTGACCCGCCCCCACCAACCTGTCACCCCCCAGACTGCGGACGGTACAAAATTCTTGGAATCGGCTTTCTTCCCGCGCCGCGCGCGCGGCTCGGGCGCACAACATACACGTCCGCCCGCGTCGCTGATGCCAGGCAGCTAAACTGCCTGCCTGCTGCAGTAGTAGTTCCCAGTCAATCCTCTCCCCGCATGTGACGGAGAGCTGCCGCATATTGCCGTCGCCGCTGCCGGTCGAATCTTTTTCTTCGCTATCTGACTGTCTGCGACGACCGTCGCCTCGCCCCTCCCACTTCCTTAGTCAGCGGCGTGTGTGTGTGCGAGCTCACGGAAAAAGAGCAGTCGGATCTGGAAACCGATCGCGTATGATCTATTCTGACCAGGGGGAGAAGCTCCGAGGATAACGTCGTCGAGGCCTAAGGCGACATTGCCTTCTAAGCTGCGAGAAAGAGCTCGACGGAGGCCTGCCTACTCCTCGCTTTTCGGCTAGGAGCAGCGAACGAGTGGCAGAGGTGAGTCGACACTTGTCTCTCTTCATTGCGTTTTTTGTGTGCCGTTTATTTCTTGACCAAGAACTGCCAGTGCTCGTCAACTCGCTCCGTCTCCCTTTACACGCCTGCGCAAACCTCTAACTTTTTACCTCCCGTCCTGCGGATTCCGCGCGGTACGCATTTGTTTTGCTTTTAGCATTACACTCGAAATAGTCTTCGTCGAGAGGTGTGAAGTGCATAAATAAATACGGATCGAGCCACGCGCCACCCAGAAGTGCACAATCGGCATCGAATAACGCGCTCCTTCCTGCGCTCGGTTTGCTTTCTTATCTGATTGCTAATTGCGTCTATGTTTCCGTACACTAGTATTCAGGCGTGCACTGCGTTTGCGACTCGATGTTATCGCGTGCGCGAGAGCGCCGACGTCATTCTTATCTGTGTAGTTGGGCTCATGCATACGAACATACACGCGCACGGGTTCGTACGTGAGATTCTCTGGGTTTTTACGGTCGCGTTTTACACCGTCTCTCTCTCTCTACCGCGAGCTTTTTCCGCGTAATGCCATTGGCATTTGCTGCTGTGTGTGCGCGCGCGCGCACTGTACGAAGATTTTCGCGCGTTCCTATCGCGCGCTCACTTCTCCATAAAAACGGAGAGAAGAGGCTTTTTGTTTCTTTTCTCTCAACGCTGCGTTCTTCCGCACGAAAGAAGAGAAAGAGAAAGTTTCCCTTAATTCTTAAGGAGGAATGGGGCTTTTTTTCTACCTCTCTCTTCGAATGGGAGTTTGCAAGGACACCGAGCGCGCGCCTCTCTGGACTTGCGCGCGCTCTTTCCATCTTTGTCTGTCGGTTTTCACCCGATTCTTAGAAGAGCTTCGATTTCGAACGGAGCATCGTGTTATTTGCGCGTTTGTATATAGAAAGAGCTGCTCTTGCTGTTATTCGTTCTCTCCCTTTCTCCATCAATAAATACTAAATTAGCTTTTCGAATTCAAGCTATTCGCGTACGTTTGTGTTTAAATTAAGATTTCTTTCGTGATTTGTCAATATTCGAGAGAGTTTTAAAGAGAGTTTAAATCGAAAGTAAGGACTATACTGTTTTGCAGAGAGCGAATTTATGCGACGGGCAGACTTATTTACGAGGCAAACATTGTCGCATTCATTTAAATCCTGCCGTTTTTTTCGCTTTTTCAAATAAAGTCGTAAAGTGCTACATCTTCGCGGTACGTGTTAGGATTTCTAGAGTTTATTTTGGGAATTTTTTTATCTTTTTTTACTTATCTCAATAATGCGTGAATCATACTCCCTTAAGAATTTGAAAGAATTAAATAAACATGAAGAAATTAAAATTTAAAGTAAATAACCAAACAATTGATTTTGAAATCATATTAATTTAAAATTTCTTTTTTTAATGTTTAGCCTGAGTAAAAAAAATTAAAAAATGGCGCTGTGGGCAAAAGCACAACAGTTGCCTCCAGAGGCTCTGCAAAAGGTGCGTTCTGTTTATGGAGAACATTTTCCAATTGAAGTTCGTCACTTCTTATCAACATGGATAGAAGAAAAAATGTGGTATGTATTTTAAAATACTGTTATAATTTAAATACTAAAGAAATATAACGTTTGAATAAAAGATTAGTATGCTATGTCTTCTTAGCAGGCCTTTCAAAATAGTATTTTAGATAAACCACTTGCATATTTGAAATGTATCATTTTTGTATTTTTATTGATTAAATTATAATTTTATTCTTATACTGATGTTATCTGTAGATTTCTTAGCTTTATTTTAGATTCAAAAAATTTTAGAGCCCATCCTATTTCTGTACTCTAGCTAGGTACTATTTGAGTCTTGCTTAATTTTTTATATATTTTATAAAATTTGTATATTGGTTTTTTTTTATTTCCACTGAGTTTTCCAAATAAATAAATAAAATAAATGATTTTAGGACTGATATTGAACCAGATAATCCACAATATGAGCAGTACATTGCAAATCTTGTTGAATCTCTTATTCAAGAATTAGAAACCAAAGCAGCTTCTTTAAATACAGAGGATCTCTTTTTAACCAGAATTAAATTAATGGAGGCTGCCAAAAATTTTCGGGTATGCTCAATTTACTTTTGATTGATAAACTTATTAAATTTTACTAATGCATTAATTTTTATATATATATTGTAGCAAAGGTATAGCCCTCATCCTATTTCTCTTTTCAAAATTATCAGACATTGTCTAGTGACAGAAATGAATTTAGTATCTCAAATTGAAAATTTGAGTGGTACCCTTTTGAATATGGGTGGAAGTAGGGTAGGTTTAATGGTTGGTGATGCAGTTGCAGAGATTGCACAACAAATAGAAACATTAAGACGTCGTACTCAGGAAACTGGTGAAGATTTGCGAAAAATGGAACAAGAACAAGAAGCATTTGCTTTAGCTTATCATGAGTGCACAAAATTTAATGCTCATTTGCAACATATTGCTACACAACCTCAAACCCAACAACTTATTGACATTGAAAAGAAAATACGTAAACAAAAAGAGCAGCAAGAACAGCTTCTAAACCATAAAGTCACCAATCTACTACAATTACGCCTTACACTTGCTGATAAATTAAAAGAGACCATTGGCAAACTCAGTCTTTTGCAATCAAGAGTGCTTGACGATGAACTCATTAGGTATGCAATTAAACATGCATAATTTTTATTTTTATCAATTACTTTGACTCCTTGATATTCTGATATTGTTTATTAATTATTTGTTTTTGTTCAAATAATTTTGAATTAGCTTTAAAATAATTGTGTTGTATTCATCTCATAGGTGGAAAAGAGATCAGCAGCTAGCAGGAAATGGTGCCATGTTTACCAGTAATTTAGACGCTATTCAAGAGTGGTGTGAGAGTCTTGCCGAATTAATTTGGTTAAACAGACAACAAGTGAAAGAAGTAGATCGATTAAAATCAAAACTGAATCTTGAACCACCAGGTGTACAAGATATTCTTCCAGCTCTTAATACACAAATAACACAGTTACTTAGTTCTTTAGTAACAAGTACTTTTATTATTGAAAAACAACCACCTCAAGTTATGAAAACTAATACTCGTTTCACAAGTACAGTAAGACTACTAGTAGGTTGTAAATTGAATGTATATATGAATCCACCTCAAGTAAAAGTGAGCATAATCAGTGAGGCTCAAGCAAATGCGCTTCTTAAGAGCGATAAGTTGGGTGCCAAAAATGATGCCAGTGGAGAAATTCTTAATAATCACAGTACGATGGAATACCATCAAGCAACTAGACAACTTTCAGTTAGTTTTCGCAATATGCAGCTAAAAAAAATTAAAAGAGCTGAGAAGAAAGGTACTGAATCTGTAATGGATGAAAAGTTTTCGCTACTTTTTCAATCAACATTTAGCGTAGGCGGAGGAGAATTGGTCTTCCAGGTTTGTAATTTGTAAACAATTTTTAAAAACTGTACTTGATAAATAAAAATAATAAGCAAAATAAACATATAGAAATTAACATAAATAAATTCTGTATCAGGTCTGGACGCTTAGTTTACCCGTAGTTGTTATTGTCCACGGGAATCAGGAGCCACATGCTTGGGCAACTGTAACTTGGGATAATGCCTTTGCAGAGCCAGGACGTGTACCGTTTGCTGTACCAGACAAAGTACCGTGGTACCAAGTAGCAGAAGCTCTTAATGTTAAGTTTCGATCGGCGACTGGGCGCTTGCTTACAACAGATAATCTTCGATTCTTAGCAGAAAAAGCATTTAGAGGTGGTACTGCGGGTTGTCAAGACTTCACAAATTTAATGCTCAGTTGGGCACAGTTCTGTAAGGAACCTTTACCGGAAAGAAACTTCACATTCTGGGAATGGTTTTATGCAGTAATGAAACTCACAAGAGAGCACTTGAGAGGCCCATGGAACGACGGATACATCCTGGGTTTCGTACGAAAGAAGCAAGCAGAAGAAATGCTAGCAACTTGTGCATCGGGCACTTTCCTTATGAGATTTTCAGATTCTGAACTTGGTGGTGTTACCATTGCTTGGGTGGGAGGTAAACAATTATCATTTATGCACTAAACATGTTAATTATATGATGAATTTCATGATAATTTTATTTCAAATCAGATCAAACGGAAGTTTTTATGTTACAACCATTTACCAGCAAAGATTTTGCAATACGAAGTTTAGCAGATAGGATTTCTGACTTACAACACTTAATATATCTGTATCCTGATTTATCTAAAGATCAGGCATTTTCTAAATATTATACACCGTTCCAAGGTTAGTACTTTTTAAAATATTTCTTTGATATATCGTTTAATTATACTTTCTCTTTATTGTTAATCAAAAGAGAGCAACAATATTCGTTCAGTTATAAATGTAAATAATTTTGAAAGCTCAAAATTTTAATCTTCAAATTACATACAATATAAAACATACGCTACGCATGAGGATATATTGTGCCTCTATTTGAAATTTTAAATAGGAGAAATTTTGGCGTAAGCTTTTATTAAGATCTATTTGACTCCACACGAAGTTTAAGGAGTAATAATACTGGAATGATAACAAATTTTTACTTAATCGATAACGTATCTTTTCTTTTTATATTACAGAGAGCCAACCTTTGAACAATGGTTACGTTAAACCGCTTCTGGTGACACATGTACCCGGTTGGAGTGGACCATCAATGGGTGGTCAAACACCTTCACATTCATCTGTCGTTGGTGTAAGCACTGGAAGTCAAGGTGGCCCTGGCAGTAGCTACCCTTCAACGCCCTCTAATATGTTTCAAGCTCATAGTCCAGACCCATCAGTGACAAGAGATACACCGTCTGTTGCTTCTAGGTCAGTGTCTTGGTTGTAGCAAACGATATGACAACCTTTAAAATGAGCTGCCTTTCATTCTCGCAACTTATGGAGATGCGCTAAAGTTTTAATTCGGGTTTTTGACGATTTTGATTGACATATTTTTGATGAAATTTTATTTTTAAGAAACATTAGCTTTAATACTTATTTGCTACAATAATCAGCTGGTGATATTTTTCATTCTAAATTATTAATTAAAATTATATAAGGTTGATGATAGAAAATTTACAATCACTTTGTTGTTTTTTGTATTAAGATTTAAATTTGTTGTTTACTGTTTTTTATCCCAGAAAGGTATTATTTGGTCTGCATACTGTTTTGGACCTAAGTTTTGTACATTTAATTCTGATTTATACTCAAGAAATTTATGAATGAATGAATTAAGTTTAAAAAGATTATGCTTTAAGGATTTTGAAATTGACTATTATTAAATTATGACAATATTTTTTTTTAAATAGAAATGACTACAGAGTTTCTTCACAAGAAATTCAAATTATTAAAAAATATTTCTGTGTATAGTATTGAATGTATTACCGTGAAAATTGAATTTTTTCGTAATGCAAACTTTGCGCAGCTTCAAACATTTGTCCAAATACTGTATCAGTATTCTCATTTTTTATGGTCTAAGCTTAAGAAGACGTGATAAAGTTTATACAATTTTTTAAGTTTTTGATTCTAATTACCAAGAAATTAAATGAAAATTTTAAATATCTGTAATGCCGATATTTACTTGAAGTACTCAGCGCATGACATTAATAGTCATGGATTTTGTAATCACAAATTTTGTACGTTTTTATTAGATATTTACATTATCAATTCTGTTAAGATTTGAATATCCATTATATTATATAATACAATCATAATGTTGATATCTAGCTAATACTATAATTGCTAAGGAATATGTCGGATCCATTTATCTTAATGTTAAAAAATTGTTGATATCGATTCGTATAATTCTGAATTTTTCTATTAGTATATTGTAGAATAAGAAGCAAATTAAAAAATAGGGTACTTCTTGAACTGTGATTATATTAAAAATTATATTCGACCCAATGCTCTTAACAAAAAATTTTACTTAAATATAAATATATATTATCTACTAATAAGTGAAACGTAACTTAGTTATACTCAATAACGTTTTCGAGTACAATTAATAAACGCAAAGGAAACTAATTGATAATCATAACAGACTGATTGCTCGTGTTAGTTTTGTGTCATCGAAATTTATTTCAATCCTTTATTCAATTAGCTTATTCACGGCTTTGAAGCATCTTCATCTGCAAATATTACAATCTCATAATTAAAGCATTAATAATAAATACATGTATAATAATTAATTATTGATATGTCTAGATGAATTATTTTATCGATAATTGATTAACGTACGGTAATCGATTCATTGTGTGCATATCCATAGTTGAGTAAACAGATTCATAAATAAATTTACATGTGTAAACGTGTTAGCATCGTAATTAGCGATCACAATAAAGGCAAAGGTCTGGAGCAAGCCGGTACAACCACATTTGTAAAAAGTATTTGATTCTCATAGAATCACATAATGAAAACCATAAGGAAAAGTCAAAGAAAACGCAACTCCAATCACTACTCGTTATTTCAATATTTTCACTGGCGACCGAGTAGAGATAATTACATAGCATTCAAATTCCATAAGTATCATTTAAAACGCATGCTTGTATAATTTCTCATATCTGACAAATCCAACCTTTGTGATCTTTGTCTCTTATAGTACCAATAATTTTATTCGTGATGTTTGTGCAAATAGCAAATTTCCTTGCCTACCATAATTAAATCACAACCATGCATCTTCTGTATGTTTATTATTGTTACATTAAGCATGACACCTTAGAGAGATGTTCAAAATTTATAATTAAAGTGGTTTTCAAAAAATGTAATTATTATTTGTTAAAAGTAATATTTTAATTATACTTCATAATATTAATTTGATTTTAATCTCTCTATGAATCTCTTTAAAGACTGATACTAATAACCAACGTGCCTTAATTACGTTAGTATTTAGATACTTTTTTGATTTTGGACTTCATAACAAAGAAAAACATTTCGTCTTAACAATCAGTAAAAGAATTGAATTGTAAAGTGACCGATCATTTGTAGCTGGCTGCATTGCGCGTTGTTTTGTGGTTGTTTGCTCGCAAATTTTAATCTTGTTGTACCGGCTATCCGGCTAAATATCGGTCACGGAAGTAGTGTAGCTTTTTTTTTTTATTGTTTTACGTTAATTACGCTCTGCTTCCACAAATTAAAAATAGAGAAATACTTAAGAAATAGCTGAATCAGAAAACGTGAGCCGAGAATTGCCAGTGATTGGGGTTGTGATTTTTTGATTTTCCAATAGCTACGCTCCGGGTCTCGGTCAGTCGACGAGGACAAATGCAGACATGGACTACGCTGAACTGATCGGTCACAGTGACCTGCCATCCATCGACGAAAATCTCAGCCTGGATCAGCTGAGTTCCTTCGGGCCCTTCAACGATTTTATGCAGTCGTACAATGCTAAACCGCAATAGGTATGTTTTCCCGCTCGTCCGAAAATCAGAATGAAAATATTCTATGACGACTCCACTTACGATGAACTTTACTTAGAATAAACCTTGAAAATTTTATTGAGAAAAACTTTTTTTTATACTTGGTTATTACAATTTTATTTTAGAACTTCTTAATTGGTTTAGTAACTTTCAATTTGTAGAATATAAATATATTTTTTAGGTACTTACGTAATTAACCTTTTATCTAAGTTTGAATAATATTATTTTTTTTCTCAATGAAATTTCCCAATTTTAATTGAAAAACGAGTCTAAAAGCATTATTTATTGCCTGCGATTGTGTGGAGTTACGTGCAATATAGTTAAAAGTTTATTTGAAAAACAATGTAACTTAAGTTTGCATATCGATAACGAACTGAAGAAAGCTGTTAATTCAAGTTGTAGCTTTAGAAAATTTAGATTTCCTATTCATTAAGTGTCAATGGGGTGAGAGACATTAGTTCTATCTTTTTCATTTGTACTGCAAAATTTTCGAAAATATTTCTTTGTAGTGATCTTCTTTGTTTACAGAGCAGCAATACAAAGAAATGTTTAAAACAATTTTAGACATACTAAAAAATTAGAAAATTGCAATATCGGTCAGAACTTCAGAATAGTTCGTAAGCGCAGGTGTCGCGCGCATGTGTTATTTTTAAATAGTGTTCTAATTCGTTTTGAATTTAAAAATTAAGAAGAAAAATATCCATTTCAATTAGATTCTTTATAACACTCTGAAGTTTGACTCTTACCTTCAATTTGATACTCATCGCCATCTCCCTTTTATAATAGGACGAATAGGACGATAGGCCGAAATCAAACCGACGTAATCAATTATTACTTTAGCTCCTACTAGCGACGTTACTTATTGCATGTAGATTAAATGCTCGCTTTGTTGATGATGTACAAATCTCAATGTCAAAGTATATAAGTGAAAAAATGCAGTAGAATTCGTCAACGGCAATTGCAATTTTGACCTACATATAAAATCAATATTTCATGACTATTTTCATTGTACTTTAATGTCAATATCATTGTATCTAAATGTAATTTTAAGAATTTAGATATTTTCTTTAATAAAAGAAATAATAAATTTGTATCACTTCTAAAAATATTAAGATTATAGTTTAAGTCTTTGACTTTAATATAATTTACTTGTTTTAAATATTTGTAAAAAGATTTATGCGTTTATTTCATATAATCTTGTCTAATTAAAATACATAAAAAATTGAATTAACAAAACTGTAATTAATCGTGCAATTCAAATGAAATGTTTTAAATGTGCCTTACAAGTGATAATTAAATGAATTCAATTGATCACCAAATTAGGCCGTTAAAGAAAAAATAAAACTTTTATGTTTACGATTACATAAGTTACGTAAATTAGAGAGGCTGATGGTAATGATAATGTTAAAAAGTCGTGTTTGTTATGCATTTAAGAAAAAACTAAGAGTAAGAAACAAATGTATTTGGATATGTACAGTTATAAGGTATGAGATGTTAGTTTTACGTATAGGCACGAAGATTTTTAAAACAAATCAATGAAGTGTATAACGCGGGATGGCCTATATATTATGTGAATGTGAGCGACTTTCTTTATACATATTTTTCGATAAATTTTTAGTTGCAAGCACAACTAATTTTATTAAAGTAATTAATAAATGAGTTATAAGAATAAGGTAAGCGACGTGTACCAACTATATGCGCTTTGTGTTTAAAACATAAAAAGAATCTACCGAATTGCTGCATGTACTTCAATAGTAAGATTAACCATTACATGACCCTATGTTGTATGACTAAAGAAATATGTATCGCTCATGATGTGTTCGATTAAGTTTATATAAGATGTATAGAAAAAAGGATAATTTGAAAGAAACAACGAAAAATACAAAGCCGTCTTGATCTAATAATAGCCAGAGCGAATCATTATGTTTGAATGCTTCGGCAAATATTTTATTATTAAGAGAATCATTTTATGATTATATATTAATATAAAAGTCAATTTTGTCTGCTGCATTCTTTGCTTTTTATGTATTGGTATGATCTGTATGATTCTTGCATAGATGTATTTTTGAATAATAAATAATGTATATGTAAAACGTCTGGTTTTAATTTTGGTATTATTTTTGCATATTCACTTTATTACAATAAAATTTCCTATAACTTAGTTCACTTTTAAAATTTTCACAATCACCAAACAGAACTAACATTCATTTTCTTTTATTTAACGACATATTTTATATTTACTTTCCTTAAATTTGGAATTTTTTTACTTTTCTATTTTTATCAGTGAAAAAAGATAAAAATGAAGTTTCGCTTTATCCACTTGAATTTTGATTAAGCGTCATAAAAAAACTACACTGGATATTGTTTGAGCAAAAAACCTTCATATTGTTGACTTAGACTTTAAGATTCATACTCTTCAATATATTGACCTGGCGGTGGGAAGCTCATGTGATAAATTGTATTATCGGCGATCTTATCAGTGGGCGGCATGTAACACTTTTTACGGGCCCAGGGATATTCCTCCTTTGGACCCACTTCCCATTTTTGGTAGGAAAGTCTGTTTATGGTTTCTCCGTCAATTTTTTGTTCAGGTCTGTAAAATATTTTCATAATTGAAGTTATTTTACTTGAATAACTTTATAAATCGTTTGAATGACAGAGGAAAACGAATAAAAAAACTTACGGGAAGTATTTGAGCAAAGGTCTGAAACTTGGGTACTGCTCGACGTGTCCAGGATTTATGTAAGATAAGGATGTTGTAGTTGTCCCCGCGATTTGGCCGTCAGCAGGGCGAATGTGTCCGCAAGGTACAATCAGTTGAGTTCTTTTTGCTATTTTTGGAGTGTACGACATCTGATTAGTGGTCACGTTTGCAGTGAATCCATGATCGCCCAAAATCTTTCTTGATCGAGGTACTATCGCTCTACGTTTTTCTCCTTTGACTGGCTGGTAACTCAGCTGAATAGTGCGAAAGAAAGTTTGTTAGATTACCTAGTCGTCAATTCTAATCAAGTGTTGTGACTCGTTTACCTTGTTTGTAGTTTCGGTCATCATTTTTTGATCAGATGGTAAAATGCTATGACACGGGCGAATTGGACCTATTGGCTCGACGTTGCAAGGTAAAAAGCTTTCTTTATAGACGGTACTTTTAATGACCTCATCATCGTTGGGAAATACGCAACCATCTCTTGGAATTATAAGCCCTTGTCTGGGACAGCTATTTTCAAAGTAACTGTTGGTGTACGTTGTGGAACCATCCATTGAAATATCTGGGGGTCTGGAAAGCAAACAAAATTCTTTTAACCTGAAACTTTTTGTACTAATACTTTATTATTGTTGAATGAAGGTGACCTGTAAACCGGCTTCATGGCCCAAGGATAATTTTCTTTTTTGCCAACTTCGAAAGGTAAGTAACTCAATCTGCTGGTAGTTTCTTTGGCAACATCTTGGGTTGGCGGACAATACTTTACGTTCGGCCTAAAACTTGCAACAGGTTCCACGGGTCCAGGGTTCACGTAGGAGAGCAACGAGGTTGTTTTCCCTTCAAACGCAGCTTTACTTGTGCGTATGCTTGAGCAAGGCACAATTGCTTCTGTTTTTGGGGCGTTGTGTCCCTGGTAGCTTAATTGTACCGTTGTGACCTTCTCCATCGGCCCTTTGAAGCATAATCTTTACGCAAATGATTCGTAATTTTAATTATCTATATGATTTTGTAAAGTTTTTGTTCTATGGATTTCGTAATTTAATCTGAATTTGTAATAAGATCTGTTTATACAAACCTTTGCGGAGGGATAATTGCTTTCGTTCTTTGTACTCCACATGGTGGTGTGAAACTTAATTTATTTACTGTATCATTCGTGAATTTCGCGTCGGCTAAACCGATATTATGGCATGGTAAAATCGGTTTTACTCGTGCTTTACTAGAGTCGTCTGTGTCATAAGAAGAATGGTAAGTAGTTCTAGCGTCAATAGGAACGTTTGCAGGACAGAAATTTGTCGGAGGTACGAAGGGCTTAGCGCGAGGTGGTTGGATATATCTTCTTTTAAACTGAATTAATACAAATTACAATTAAATGTATGTTTTAGAAATTATAAAATAAAAAAATTATTTTACTTTTACTGGATGATTTTCTTGGTTATCCGATAAATGTTTCTTTGATTTTGGTTGATCTACAACTTCCATACTTTTTCTTAGTAAAATAAAATATTAACTTTTTTATAAAAAATAAAAAACGAATCACAAAATCTAAAAATTCAAAAACATTTTGATATTTAAATGTGTATAAATAAATTACAAAAACAAAAATGATAAACGATATATATATATACTAAAACATTTGATCAATGAAAATTTCCCTGTAGTGAAAGACGGGTAAATAAATTATTTGATTATTGAGTCAAACCAAGTATGCATATTTTTATTTGTTATAATTTATTATTTTTCATCAAATATTAAAAGAAGCCAAATTAAATTGTTAACGATATTTACATACGAAACATAGCGTGTCATAATTTATAGCCGAAATGTTTGCAGAAAAATTGAATTCCTAAATAGACAGCATTTTTCCTATTGTGAAATAGATTTAAATTCACTCTGATTCTGTTGAAGTTACTTTACAAGTTTTATTAGCTTTACAAGTTTTTCACATTACAGTTCCTTGTACTTTGCAAGGCACCCGAAACAATGTCAAAACACATGGAATGCACAAAAAATTACGTTTTTCAAATAAGTCACCAATTGGCACATATTCTATAAAACTTTCTTCATTGATTTATAAATACAGGCTTATTTTATACATTCTTTCTAGCATTCTCATGATTATTCAGCAATTACTCATGATAGATTGTTCTCAATCTTCAACACATCTTCTAATTACTTTCTTCTAAACGTATTAAGAAGACCAATTTAACGAAAATGAAAACGTTCAATTTTTAGCATTTTTCTATAAATGAATATTTTTCTTTAATTTAACTTAATTCTCAAATAAATGGTCTAATACAATACCATATAAATAAAGTTAATCGCATAACTGCATGAAAAAATAGAATTATAATTACAGAAGAACTTGTTTTCAGTATTAAAATAAAATGAAAATACATTTATAAAATACAGCACATGTTCGTCACTATGACACTAATTCGGGCACTTAAGAGAGAAGAAAAATAAGAGAGAAGAAGAGAAATAAAAGAGACTGCATCAGACTGATCAACACCAGGAAAAGAACGGACTTTTGTTTTGGAAGCGCTGGGTAAAAGTATCTGAAAACGAAAACAGCCTTGGTGCTCCGTTTCCTTTGGCTCTGCAATAGAAATAATTAACATTCGTTATTTAAGATGCAAATTGTCGTACATCACTAACATATTCCAGTACTTTGAATATAATGCGATTATTTCATTCAATTTTTCAATTTAATTTTAAAAAGTTAATATTTGTTTGATTAAAATATTAATCTGTACTATATATCTTAATTTGTTATGTTTAGGAAATTAATAATTACTTTTCGACTATAACAGCCGGCATTTGAACAAGTTGCACAGGACTTTTAGAGTCTTTTAATGCTTGTTGAAGATTTAAAATTTGGCCTCTCATAACACTCATCTGTTTATCAAAATGATGACGATCAAACCCTTTGTCTTGCTGTAAGTTAATATGAAAATCGGTTATAAATACTTATATCAGTTATAATTCGTAAATTTAAAATTTGAAAATATACCTTAAATAATTGAAGTAAATCGTCACATAAGTCTTGTACAAAATTCTGATCAGAAAGTTGTGGTAAGACGAGCTCTCGAGTAGTTTCGCTGAAAGGTAATTTTGCTTGGCTCAGCCAAGCCCAATGATAAGGATAAGCACGCCATGAATCTGGGTGTTTGAATGGAAATGCTAAACCATTATCTATTGCGGCAATTTTTATATCCCCTTCTGTACCATTTTTCGTTGATCCAGCGACGTACTTTATTAGCCAATTATCATTACCTGCGAAAATAAATAAAAGGATCTAATAAATAATTTGCTTTCAATTATAATGCATGTATAAAATAAAATATGTACCTCTGTCTGTATTTCTAATAATATAGTCCAGAACGACTAGACGTTCAAATTGAAGTTGAAAATGTTTAGCTAAATGTGGTGGCGGGGGTTCGCTTTCCCACCGCCGAAGCCAATAGTCAGCATCTTTGAATCCATCTACGAACACTTGAAAGGAACCGACTTTAGGAGGCAAACCTATTCTATTAAAATGCGATGCTACTGCTGGAAATTGATCCAGTATGGCTTGTTTCATTCGTGCTTTTTCTCTATCGATTCTCACGTAATTAAACGTTTTACTAACGAGCTTTACAACTCTTGTATTTGGTACCACGCCTAGACCAAGTTTACGGTCAACTAAACTAGCTCCCGCTTCACTAAGATAACCCTGATTTGGAATCAAACAACTTCTGCCAAAACAACATGGACAACACAGCTTATGCATCCATTTTGTCCATTTAGGATTAAGTCTTCCATAAGGCTCTTCATCTTTAGGCTTGAAGACCCCAATAATTTTCTGCAAAAAATAATTTTTATTAAAAAATACGTACATATAACATATGATGTATATTTTAATTACCCCTGCTGGATTTTTGACAAAATAACTTCCACTAGATCCTTGATATATCCTTTGAGGAAAGATTCCATTATCTATTGCACATTCTGCTTGCCATACTAATTCTGAAAATTGTGGATCATCTGCAAGAAGATAATGTATTTCAAAATAAAGTTTCACAATAAAATTATAAAATTCTTTTTATATAAATTTTAAACTTGTTTTAAAGCTTCTAATAAAATTAATTTTTAAATTAATTTTGAAAATTTTTTATTATTTTTTTTATTAATATTTAAACTTTTAAACTTAGCTTTCATAGATAAAAGATATTATTTTATTACTTGATATTTAATAATCTTATTTTAGATGAAATAAATTTTTAGATGAAGCTTTTTCTGCAGTCAATGATAAGACTTATCAATATTCTAACAGAATTTATATTTAGTGAAGCTGTTTACTCATAAAATATTAAACCTTTCTCTGATAAGAAAAACTTTAAGGCTAGTAAAAATAAAGTTGAATGAAGTTACTTTGAAATTTATAGTAACATTTTCCATTCAATTTTAACTATGACAAAAACGTTTGCAAGATTATTGTTTATTGTGATTTTCAAGATTTTAATCTTATCTTTTAATCTGATTAATGATAAAGATTCATACCAGGGAATCGGTTAAAAGTTACGTCCAGTTCTAATCGACCAAGGAGAGGCTGGCTCTCCCGGTCAATTCCAGGAGAATCAATGGTTGTTGCTTGTTCTGCACTTAAATTAGGGGCGAATTCAACTTCTGGTACCAAAGATAAAGGTTCTCCGTTAGCTAAAACTGGATTGTTATTTGTTGTTACCGATAAATCAACAAGAGCATCTGTTTCTATTAATGTTGCAGGATTGGTATTATTGTGACTGTTGTATTCTCTATAAGGCACATGCAGTTGCTGCTGTTCGGAATCGCTCATTACAGCCAAAATTTTGTTGGAGTTTGGCTGTAATTCCAAACTAGCAAACTAATTGAAGAATTCTAGTCACTGTTGATTTAATCTTGCCATCAAATAAATATACAACACTGAATGTCTTGCATCTGCAAAAGATAATAACACTATGTTAAATTTTTTATCTTCTTTGAATATACAAAAATAAAAATAGTAATAAATATACACCAATTAATTTTAAAATAAATTGCAAAATAAATTGCTCAATTGACCCCATTTTATTGTATAAACGTAAACATCTTCAGACACCTGTGTTTCATAACTACATAAGAAAATACAAATTGTAAAAAGCTAAGACTATGTAATCGAGAACTCTAAAAGGTTAGCAAGAAAAGTAGTTGAATCATCTACCAGAATGATGAAAATTCTATGATTAATAACTCCTTATTGTAATATTTTCTTATTGTTCACACAAAGAGTTACTTAACTAGTTTACAATGAAAATCCTTGCATCGTAGTGACACTAGCTATGTACATGTTCCATAAGCTTTTAAGTTTGCCCAGCACCTGTTTTTTCATTACAACTATTTTTCTAACGAATGAACCCACTTTGGAATAATGTATAAAAACATAGCGGAAAAGCGAAAGAAGTATTAAATTGCAAAAGAGTCGTTTTCCATGTTTAGATGTATATCGTCGCCCTCCAACGCAGTAAGTGCTTTGGCGGCAAAAGCGCAACGTGTGCGTTTTTTCGGTTTATCAAGGCAATTAAATATTTAAGTACTTCTCTCTCCTCCATAGGCAGAATAAGCTCACCCTTTATCTCCTTCTGGACATTATTTGTCACCTCTCTCCTCGTGCGCGCAGTAGTGTCTGCGAGTTGATCCACCTGTCAGTGACGCACGCGAAACCTTTGTTGATGGAAGGGGGTATACCGTAGGTACTGCTGCGAGGCGGCGTTGCACACGTTTACAATGTAGTACATCTATGTGCCGTAAGCTCGAACAATGCGCTTCTCACTTATTCCTTCTCAATCAACGATGTTTTTTTCATTATATATATCTGCCAAAATTCATCATCTCAGAAATGACCACTGCAACATCTGCAAATGCCTTCGTCAGTCCTGATTTTTGTATGCAACGTAAAAGTACACCTATTTTATTTATAAATACAAAGAAAGATGTAACGTTCGCAATTCTTTTAAAGGTTCGAAGATTTAAGAAAACTAAATGATATTTGGCAACTAGAAACTACAGGTCGCCATAGCTCATGTAGCAGACATTATATCATTTAACAGCTGATGTGTGCGGGTAGATTGGTAGCCATTTTATTTAGGATAAGCATCAGCGCTCCTACGCTGAGCGGTTTATTTAAAATCCGTTAGTAACAGCCAGGGTCTGCTCCTATACGGTTGAACCCGCGGACAAGTGATAAGTCATTAATTGCTTACGTATAGAGTGGGTTAATGCACAAATGATATTAATTTATATCAATATTTGAAAGAAGAAAGATTAGTACAATTGCTATTGTAAATATCAAATTAAAATTAAACGTTTATAATATTGTTTTAAACATATTTTATAAATAATAAATAGTAAGAAAATATTAGTTGTAATTTATTTGAAATTCAGTTTAATTACTTTGACGAGATCAGGAACTCACGAAGAAAATAAACCGAAATTTATTTTATTTTTAATTACATCGAAAATACAAAAAACATAAAATTTAATAAATTTAAAAGGTATAATAAATTTTATAGAAATAATTTTATTTTACACAATAGTGTTGAAGTCAATCCTTTTACTTTTTCAAATGGCAGTAATAATTTTATATATTCATCAACGCATTTTCACTTACAGTAAGCCCTCTGTAAACTAAAAATAAGAAATTATTCTTATTTTTCTCCTTCGAATATTTAAAAAAAGGAATGTACATAATTTTTTTCTTACAATTTAAGAAGTATATAATAATAATAATATTGATTATATTTACTCATGGCAGAATCCTGCGTAAAATTGCTTTTTTTTACCGTGCACAGCTGTAGCAAGAAAAAAAAGTTGATGAAGATATTCAGGTAAATTTCAAGTCGCTGAATTTTCACGGATTTGTGCCAGAATTTATCTTATCATTCGAATCCGACTGGATTTTCCACAATTAGGAAATAAGTTAGATACTTGCTAAAAACTTGCAAAATCCAATGATAATCTATTGTATAGACTTCTTTTTTATGACGAAGTTTTAAATTTTATTTTAGGAAATTTGTGTTTATCATTATGTTTTCTAAGATCAGCTAATATAGTAGCTGCACATATAGTAGCCATGTTAATTAACTCAATTTACGTTAAACTTATATGCTTATAGATTATATACACAATAAGCGCTAGAATTACATAAGCGACAAACTATCAGATCTAAACCTAATGCAAGTAACAACGTATAAGTAGCTGCAACCCTACAAAAGAAGTGCTATATACCAAATTTCGAATATTTATTCTAAAATCGCATGTCACACAACGATAAGGAGACAGTGCATGAGGATTTTAACTGTTCACGCACTCCTCCAAATCAACATAACAATTATTTATAAGAATATGCATATAAATGTCTATTGATATATGGTAAAATATATAAACCATCAGGGTCAAGGTAAAGCTCAAGTCAAGATTTTTGCCTTTTGGTGGTGTGATGGGCGCTACGAGTTTGCATTATGCTCTCCTGCGATGCCCCACCGCTTTAAAACCGTCTTTTCTCGTAATAATACCTACACATATACAAATAAGGATGTGTTCTCTCTTTCGAACGTCTTTTACCGCAGGAGCAGCCGCGGTGTTGCCTTGAACCATCACCATCAGTAGCTTGAACGCGTTTTATTATTCAAGCTGGCCAATCGTTATACTTCTTTTTAAATGTCGATGTTTTGTTTTATCTAAAAATTGTTGAAATCTTTATCATAGTTTTAGAATAAAATGCTGACTAGAATCAATACAATATATATATATATATATATATATAATAGATTTGAATTTTTTTTGAAAAGTTACTAGTTTTTAAAACCTTATTAGCTGCTATAGCTATATAGTCAATCAACGGATGAAAATTCAAAATCTTCTTTTCCAAATAAGGCATTTAAAGTATTCTGCCCAGATATCATCACGCATGGCGACACGAATTCGTGGCTAATAAGTGCAAAATAACTGGAATAGTGGATCGACTAACGTAAATCCTTGAGATTTTGCGAGGCGGAAAAGAACGTTTTGTAAAGAAAGTCGGTAAAGCAGAGTTTGATGTGCTGCCTTGCGCACAGGGAATCTGCGAGCCAATTACTAATTTGAAAATATCCGAACGGAATTGTGCGCGGAGCGATAGAGAAATGGCCGCTGAAATGTCGCTGCTACTGCGGATCTTCAGTTAAAAAGGGGCTAAAGAAAGAAAGAGAAAGAGAGACAGACGGTCGGCATAATCCTGAGCAAACTTTTCTGCAGTGTATTTTTTTCGATCAATTAGTTTTACGAGTTCAAGTCGACCCGCAACTAATGAAGTAAGTGCCAAAAAACGTACCTTTGCTCTATATATACATATCGCGTAAAAATACACAGGACGAATTGATCGTAGCTCTACCCGTGTGATTTCGGTAGCGAGGCAGAATCGAATTGTAAGAGAAGCTTTGGGTTAAGATTCACTTTGTTTATACTGTTGGTGCATATACAACAAATTAAACGCAATAAGGGCTCACGTTAGGTTATGAACGTAAGCCGATTGTATTGATTACGTTATTGTCTTTTGAATTTCTTCTCTAATTTAGAGTAGCAGGATCATTAGTTTTCTACCGTTATTGTTCAAGGATTGACGATTTAGCTATGTCAATTTCCTGGTGACTCACTTTAGAATGATTTAAGTGACACCTATAAGTTTGTTAGCTATTTCTTTTCAGCAGTTAATATTTATCATATAATTAATTGTATGTGTTCACAGCTATTAAACAATGGAGGAAGACACTGAGTACACAAAATTACCTGTTGAAGATCGCTGTGTGCATAAAGTAAGTAGTTAATTTGTTTTTGCAAAAAGTATTTTATTATTTGTAATATTTAAAAACTTAATCTTTTGTTGTAAACAATAGTTATGGAAAGCTCGAGTACATGGTTACGAAGAATGCACAAAGACATTTCGCATGATCGATGATGAAAAGTCACCAGAGTGGAATAAGTTTCTTGGCCTTGTTAAAAAGTTTGTTATTGACAGCAATGCTGCAGCACAAGAGAAAGGCCTGGAAGCAGTGCTAGCATATGTGGAAAATGCAGCTACTGCTGGGAAGTAAGTTGCTTGATTTTAAAAAGTTCAAAAAAAATTTTAATTATTAAATGTATACTTATCTTGTAATTTAATAAATCAATAATTATTATTAAATTTAATTATTTTAGAACAACGAACGAAGTTATGAGTGGCATTGTTACAAAATGTATTGCTGCTCCTAGAGCAAAAACAAAAGATTTGGCTGTGCAAATAATATTAATGTATATTGAAATAGAAAAACATGAAGCAGTACAAGAAGAGCTTTTGAAAGGAACAGAAGTAAAAAATCCTAAAATTGTGTCAGCGTGTATATCAACTTTAACTTTTGCTCTTAAGTATGTTTATAATTTTGTTAAATTTAATTAAGTTAACAAGTTTGCATAGTTGTATATTTTGGTACTTTTTAGGGAATTTGGCCCAAAAGTTATTAACATAAAGCCTTTAATGAAAAAAGTACCAACATTACTTGAAGACAGAGACAAAACTGTTCGTGATGAGACAAAAACTTTAATTGTTGAAATATACAGGTATAAGATTTTTCACAACTTCTCATTTTACATTTGAATTCTTATTTTTAACAATTTACATAATTGTAATTCGCAGATGGATTGGTGCTCCATTAAAACAACAATTAAATACTTTGAAACCTCTTCAACTATCTGAATTAGAAACAGAGTTCAATAATTTAGGTAATGCAAAAGCTGTTCCAATACGTTATCTAAGATCTCAAAAACCTAAAGTATCGTGTCACGTAGATACTAATTCAGGAGAGATTGAAAACGGTATTTTAAAACCCATTTTATTTGTCTACATGATATAAAAAAGAATTTGCAAAAATTTTAAGTTCTATAATATTTTTTAGAAGATGAAGTTGATGACGATGATGGTAATCAAGTTGAAATAGATCCGTATGAATTATTAGAACCTGTTGATATTTTATCCAAATTACCAAAAGATTTTTATGAAAAAATTGAATCAAAAAAATGGCAAGAAAGAAAAGAGGCACTTGAAGCTTTAGAAGCATTGGTAAAGAATCCAAAATTAGAAAATGGAGATTATGGGGACGTTATTCGTGCTTTGAAAAAGGTATTAAAATTTAAATAAAAATTGTTGAATTTCAGTTGTTTATTTTATTTTTAATGAGTTTTTTGTGATTAGGTGATATCAAAAGATTCAAACGTAATAGTCGTGGCTTTAGCTGGGAAATGCTTAACTGGTTTAGCAAGTGGATTAAAGAAACGATTCCAGTCATATGCAACAGCATGTCTTCCAGCAATTTTAGAAAAATTCAAAGAAAAGAAACAAAATGTTGTTTTAGTATTGAGGGAATGCGCAGATGCAATATTCCTTAGTGTAAGTATAAAAAACTTACTAAATAAATAAAAGAAGATTTAAATGTTTAACCTTTAAAGGGCCGGGTTTTGAGGTTTCGAAACCTCCTTTGAAAGTGCCCAAATTCATGTCTTGTATCACC
>UCOM01001660.1:0-37190 GCA_900474385.1 Ormyrus pomaceus
ATTTTTGGATGTCTTTTTTTTTAATCGATAGGATTTGATCTCACCTTTCAAATGCGGGGAGTTAAAATACTGTACCGTTAATAGTTGAGAAGTTATACGTGATTAAACAAAAATCGATTTTTCTTAGATTTTTGCTAAAAAAGCTGAGCGGAAATGGCTTCCTTCATATTTTACCATTAGAAAACATATCCCAAAGTTACAGAAAAATCCATACTCTCCTTGTAAGATGTAACCAACTATATTATATTAAAAATGAAAACTATATAGATATATTATATTAAAAATGAAAAAAAAAACAAATAAAACTAGAGAATATCATTCCAAGAACAAGAATCCTCGGCTCCTTACCTCCGACACTCGAGCGAAAAATCAACGGCAGACATCTCTTTAACAAGCATCCGAAGTAGCGCTTGTGCACGGGGGGGGTTATTTCTTGCCAGGCCGCGCGCGCGCGCGCTCGGAAATTTGCATGGCCGGCCCGGGCTTCGCGCTCGTTTTCTCAGCTCGGCATCAGCCCCCGTTTCTCGAAATGCCCCGCGCCTGGCAATTATACTGGTATTTACTGCCCTGGCAGCCTCCTCCCGAGACGCTATTGTGTTGGCTGCTCCCTCCCCCCCCCCCTCTCTCTCTCTCGCATTTGCATCCCCCCGTATATAGGCAAAGAGAGGCCCAGCGTCGATTGTTTTAATGGTGGCTGCCGGCCGCCGTCGTAAACTTCATTGTTTAGGCGCGAGCGCCTTTTTGGTAGACCCGGCGAAATTCCCCCGGAGCCCCGAAGCGACAAGGCTCGTCGCTAAGCCAACGGGCACAAAGGACCACTCGAGCAGGACCTTTCTTTTCGCTGACGGCGGAATTATCCAGCTAGTTTAGCATAGGCGAGAAGAGAGCCATTCTTTCCTCTCCGACTTGCTGACGGAACGACTTGGGTGCAGTGTCTTTTTTTCTCAAGTCAGTTAATTAACTCGCGATTCCGAGTTGAACGGAGGGAAGGCCTGTTTTGTCATTGGGTTTATTAAATATGCAGTCGTGCATTCGGGTTAAATCAGTTTGTTTTGAAGTACCTTAATCTTCGCTCGCGCGCCGATTTAATCTGCCGATGATATTTTGAGAATTTTCGTGTTTCACAATCAATTACCGTTGAAAACTTGAGAAAAGCAAGGAGCAATAAAATTTCGGGCCAATAAAGGCCCAAGCCGTTCGCGATCATTGCCTCGGCCGACAAGCTCGAAAATTTATGTTTATTAAGAAAATAAACATCCGGCCAACCCTTTACGAGGCTCGAAAATTAATTTTCGAGCCTCTCGCCTCGCTCGCGCGCTCTCTTCTCCCTTTTTATTGCGGCAAAAATTTTTGAAAAACGAAGAAAACATTCAAATGAGGGCCATCTCGGGGCCGCGCGCGGCCAAGTGGCTTTTCGAATGCCGAGTCATAAGCGCAGCTCCGCTCTATAGATCAGTGTAATTGCCTTTTGGTTTTAATTTCTGATTTTTATGGGGAAGCTCTCGGCGGGGTGTCCCGCAGGTGGGGGGGATTTTTCGGGCTCGGGCAGCGCGAGTCTCCGGAGTCTATCCCGAGTCACCTGCCGCTGCCGGCCGCTGCCGTATTCTCCGGGGAGTCGGGAAAAGAGTGAGAAAAATAGCGCTGAGCCTGCGGATTCGACGTTACCGAGAGGCACTCGGCTTGATCGATGAATCGGGATTTTCGAGCTGCTAGAAGCAAAGGACGCGCGGCTAAAGGCTTAACGAGAATCGTTTCATCCCTGCTTCTCGATTTTCTTCTTTTTTTTTTCACTCTAGCCTTGCTGCGGCTGGCCCTGATTTCGTGCTCTATCGGCCTTTTTTAGAGACCGAAATTGAACGGTAAAAAATGGGGAAGGGTGGACAAGACGATGAGTGATCGATGAAACGAGGATTTCACCAATCAACCCAACCAAAAAAAATATGTTTCACGAAATAGGTTTCTACTTCGTATATTATTATTAGTTAATTTTAAATCGTTATTTATTAAAATTTCATAAAAATCACTCTGTTTACCAAAAAACCGTATTACTCCTTCGAAATTAACGAAGCCAACGAACATTTTTCTCCCGACAAAAGTGTCATAAACCGACTGCCTCGCGCCATCAGGCTAGAAATCGAGGGTGCCAGGCGAGAGAGCCCTCGAGCTCATTACTGCTTAGGGATCCAGCTCCGAAAGCATCCCCGGGTGATGCATCGCCTTCGAGAATTGCCTCCTCCCGGACGCGCGTCTCGGAAAGAATGAGGCTCTCCGTCACTTTAATCGATGCCGCGCGCCGCTCGCAATCGTTAGGAACCAACCTGATTAACGAGGCAAATTGTTAAATAGATGGGACGGAGGAGGAAAATACGGTGCTCCGCGCTCCCGCTTACTCATCGCGCGCGCCCTCTTTTTCTTCGCCCTGATTGCGCAATTAACGCGGCCCTTTAATAATTTTCGTCGCCGCGCATTGAGATATCACTCTTGGTGGACGATATATTTTAGGGGGAGGGAAGGGCTCTTTGTTCTCGGCGAGCAATCAAGGAAGGATTCGAAACATTTTAATTCCGTTTAATTGCTATTATTTAGGACAGACGGTCGTTATCCCAGTCGGGGATTTCATCAATCTTTCAGTTATTTATGTTTCTAAGATAAATATTGCAAAAAGAACAACGCATTTTTATAGATAGTTTACAGCTGTTTCGCCGAAATTCTCGCTCGGAGTGAAAGCAGCATTCGTAACTTATACAGGCGCGCGCAGCAGACGTTAAATCACTTAGCTTCGCGGCATAAATCCTCGGCAAGAAAAAGACTGAAATTTTTCTCATCGAGCCTCGAATATTCAGCGGCGCAACGCTCTTCCTCTCCGCCGAAGCTTTCGAAGCGTTCCGCGCGTTAAGCTTCCTTTGTATCCCGAAAGAGTCCGCAACATCGGTCCGCACATTGTTTCTCCAGGGCCCCGAAACTTATTACCGGCCGGGTGCCGTTGGTTGCGCGTTGCGCCTGGGTACGTATTCGCGCGGCGCATGCGCGCGCGCGCGCTCTCCAAATTAAAATCCATTGTCCCGAGGGGAAACAATGACCGCGCGCGCGCCGAGCGAAAATCGAGCGTGAAACGGCGAACAATGGCCCGGAAAAAGCGGCCGCCCGGCTCTCTGCCGAAAAGCTGCCACTGGCCCACGATTTCGGGGCCCGCCGCCGCCGCCGCCGCCGCCGCCGCGAAAAACAAAGCGCAGACCGCTCGGGCCCGCGGCTAAAACAATCCCCGGCGCCAAACGCCGCCGCCGCCGCCGATCCCCGCTGATTGATGATTCGCCTTATCTGAGGCTCTCTCTCTCTCTCGGGCAGCCGGCGAGCTGTGTGTGTGCGTTGCCTTTTGAAAAATCGAGGCCCGTTCCGCGAGCCCCGCAGGCGCTCTCCCGCCGCCTAGACGAATCCATTAGGCGGAGCGGAGAAACCGGTCGGCATAATATTTTTGTTTATTTAGCGCGAAATTGCATTAGGTTTTATCGCGGGGCCGCGGCTTGCATTAGCGGCCTAAATCGTCGGAGGGGGGGGGGGGAGAAATATACGATTGGATGACATTCCGGCGCGCGCTTTGGCTCTCTGAAAGCGCGGCGGACGGCGACCGGCGCACTGTTAGATACGAGGGCAATATTGACTTTTGGATCGGAGTTTATGCGCGGCGGCTTTTTTTTTTGTTTTAATGCTTATGGGACTTGTAGAAATAATCTTAATAGAACTGGAAAGCAGGGAAAACGCGAATTGTGCAACGAGCCAGATAGAAATCGAATTACCCGATTTTTTTCTGGTTTGACTAATCAATACAACTATCGACTTGTTTAAACGGCCATAAATATTGTTCCTCGGGTGTGACCGGTAAAATGTGATTATTATTTATCATTAAGGGGAAGCCAGATCGGCTTCGAATGTTTGTAGCTCCCATTTTATAATCTACGATATATCGTTCTTCTCGTAAAAATCTGTATAGTTCTGTCATTTTTTACGCAACGTATCATTAAGGAACACCTTGCCGAAATAACTTCTCACCCTTCACCGTAAAACTTTCAGGAGAGGAAGGTTACAAAAGCACATTTAGCAATGCAAATCGACCAGGCAGAGAGTTTGTTGCTATAGACACTGGGACAAAAAGCCGGCCGGACCGCTTCCATTAAAAACTTGCGAACGATCTCCCGGACCTAATGAGATATTTTCAGAAGTTAATAGGCGCTTTAATTGGCCCGTTAATTTCCGAGAGATGAATTCCGTCGTCTAAAAATGTAAAAGCCGTCCTAATAGCGCCGAGAGAAGGTGGAGCGCCACGGATTAAACGAGCTATTTTTTTTCGAGAACCCCTCGGCATAGAGTCGAGAGAGGCTCGCGCCTCGGCTGCACCTGACTTTATAACTGACCGGAGAGGAGATCCTCTCGTTTTAATAAAGCCTTATTTATCGCGCGGCTATCAATGTGTTCGCATATATATCCGAAAGAAATTTACGAGATCGACTTTGTTGTGGTCCCGAATTTTTATGCTTACGTGTATACGGTCGCGAGGAAATAATGCATTTTCATAATGGTATAATCGAGAGAACAAAATTAAAAAGAGTACAATCTTAATTAAAAAATGTACAACACACGCGAGTCTTTTCGCGGAGGGAGGCAAAGTCAAAAAGGCCTCGACGCTCGAAAAGCGAGAGCGTTCAAAAGAAACGGGTATAAGAAAAAAGTACACGGTGCCTGATTAAAAAAGAGGCGCTACGAGGCGGGAGATTGAAAAAAAACGAGCCGATGGCACCCACGCCTTTCACCCCGTCATCGGGCCAACAATACCCCGCGTCGAATAAGTTCGCGCGTTAACGACGTCCCATTGTCGAGGGAGCCTCGAACAGAGAGCGGCGCGCGCGGCCGCTCTTCACGCCTTCTTTTAATTCTGTTTTCGTTCCCGTTATTATTTTCTAGAAGCCGGGCAAAAGGCCTCTCTGTCTCGCGAGAGAGAGAGAGAGCCGAACAAAGAGGGCCAGAAAACAATTTATTCGCCGCGCGATTCGGCGCACTTTTGTGCGAGGCGCGAGAAATCGGCGAGCATTCAAGCCGCTCGGACAGATTGTTTCGATCGGGCGATCTCGCGACAAAAAGGCCCTTTGTGCCCTCCTCGATTTCGCTCCAAAGAAGCCACCTGTATATACATACATACACACCGTCCACGGACCTCTCGGCTCTCGGCTTTTGTTTCGCGGCTGCGCATATTTTTTACGGGAGGCGCGCGCGGCTTCGTCGCGTGTAGCGATTTCGAGGAGAGAGAAGAGAGAGAGAGAGAGAGAGGAGAGAGGGGGGAAACAGAGCGCGTGCTCTCCCGGCGCGATTTACATTTCGCGCGCCGCCGAAGGAGTCGTGAGGCGATTTCGAAAAGTCGGCAAGGTAGCGTGAGAATGCACGAGTTGTTAAGAAATTCCGCGTTAGTTCCGGAATGTGAGCAGAAAGAAAATTCAGCCGGGGCTCGCCGCCGCCGCCGCGCGATATGAGGGGCTCTCTCGAGGGGCCCCGTCGGAGTCATGTCTCGGCGAGCAGATGCTAATGCCCGTTGCGTGCGGCTTTCATTAGCGCCGAAATAATCAAATTTTTATCCTGATCCCTTTATGCAGACTGCAGCTCTCGAGAGCGTTAAATATTTCTCATTAAGCGGGCTGTGCGAGGTTACGAATGTAGAATGTATCACCGTTTTTTGTTTTGATCATTCGGGCTGTTGTTGCGCAGAGGAATATGTAACAGTTCCGGAAAATTAAGCACTAACTGCAACGTGATTCATGCCGCGAGGCAGTGGAATTTGAAGGCTGCGGTATCCGCGTCCTTACCGCAATCAGTCAAGTGTATTAATGTAGTTTGTGCGGCCAGAACTCTCGTTACGCGACTTGACAGCAGAAAATTTTTGAAACTATATACTATATACATTATTTTGCAAATATCAATAAAAAAATCTCTGCTTCTCCAATTATGAAAACGGTAAGCCCAAATCTAACCGAACGAAACCAGTGCCTTCCCCAATAACGTGTTAACTGCACTTTACGTTCCGTCTTCGGCGATTCGCTGACGCGAGATACATTCTCCATTGAATCGTCGGCCGTGCTTCTAGCCTCCGGAATCTGATATAATAATTTCGGGCTGTTTCGGGGGCCGAAAAATCTTCCCAGCCACTTTAATATCGTCGGAGCGCGTCGCGTTTCGGGGGCAGATCTGTGGGAGTAGCCGGGAGCGGGGCCCGCAAAATGGCTCGGGCCAATAATAAGGGGAGTAATGACCACTCCCGAAAAGCCCGATTCAGATTTCGGCTACCGGTATAACTCGCCGATATATAGGCCCCCCCCCAATTCATATAGCCTAGGCGGCTGACGCGAAATTACATCGGGCGGCTCTGGCTGCCGCTGCTGCCGGTTTACTCTTAATCGCTAACCTGAATTCCGCAGGCGCAAAAAACCTATCGGCATTCGTGCCACGATTTTTTAATGGCTAGAAGGAATAAAGGATTCTCTCGAGCCCACCGGCTAATTATGCCGCCGGGTTATATATGCGCTCGGACATTTTACCTATCGTATTATTAGGTGAATGCTTTCAAAGGCTGCTTGTGAATAGAATATTATGAATAAACAATCGGATTTTGGTCTGGTAAGGAATGCGAGACTTAACTATATACTTCCTGATGGTGTTTTCACGATAAATATTTTTTAATTAGGTGCTGTAATATTCTTCGGTAAAAAATCGTTTGATTAAGAGGTTTATACTTCAATCTTTACTATATTGTGACATATTATTTTAAAAGGTGTTAAAACTTCATAAAGTCTGTGTAATGTAAGTCGGTGCACAAATGCGGGTCCACCGATTTCTTATTAATGTCATGAGAAGATAATTAATGCAGTTTCCATCCTGGAGTACATTTACTTCAAAGCACTTTGTGGTTTCGGCCTCCAACTTCGTTTCATCTTGTTGCGTAGTTTTGCGCAGCTTTTACCTCTCCCAATTCTCATTATACGACTTGTCTCACGTCTCGCTCGTCTACCCTGATATGCAGCACTCCTTTCGGAAACCTACAATTATTCGAAATATCATTATTAACATTCACACCATATCGAAAAAAACAGTACTTCAAACGCGTTCACTCCGCAATCGCCTTTTAAATAATACCCGCTTCTTCAAGCCGCCGCCAAAAACTGCTTAATAAACTCAGCCTAGAGAATAAATTTACCCGCGAAAAAAAAGACACCAAGGCCGGGCGCGAAGTACACGCATTGAGATCGCAAAGCCATTAAGTCGCTGTGGCAAACGTTAAAACGCAATTTTATCGGCGCTTATCCGACAGGCGTCAGATCGATTTTTCATGTAAATGCAATCATCAATTTTCAAACGAAACGCGCTCGCGGTCGCGGCCCAAAGTGACCACCCGGGTAATTTATATATCAATGCTCACTTCGTGCGCGGCGCACCAGAAAACGAGAACGCGGAAAAAAAAAGAGCGAAAGGGTGTTGAGCCGTCGAGAAAGCGGTCACGTACGTAATATAAGTCTTCGGCGCGAAAATATGTGCTTCGGATATGCAGATCGACGATTTTCATAAAACTGTTTGAGTTACGCGCATTTTATCGAAGCGTACATCATCGCGCGGCTCTCCAATTTGCATGCCGTATAATTATTGTTATTTCATTAAATTCGCAAAAAGCGGCCACCATCTGCATAATCGCCCGTCGTAAATTAATAAAACTAAATTGATGCGAGGCAATAAATAAAAGGCGATCCCGCGGCGTAATTTCATATTTAACATCTCGCGTCGTCGCGCGCGTATTTTCGCCCAGATCCCAATCTCCTATTTGCCGATGTAATACAGAGGACTAAGAGCCTTATAAACTCTCCCGATAAAGAAGCGCATCCTCGTCGGATTCAGCTTTACTTAAGATATCCCCGGAGCTCCGGTTTGACGTAATTTACCCGATACACGGTTGACACAAGGCTACCTTCGACCGCTTATCTAATGTCAATAGCTTCCTCATTGACAAGCCGATATCTCTCTCTCTCTCTCGGCTGCTCTCTGCCCCGGAGTTTCCTCAAAGTTCTCCCGGGCGAGTGTAAGAGCACAAATAGCCGCGCGACGAGATAATTTCATGCTGCCCGCGAGATAGCCGCGCGCCCGGGACGATGGTCACTCTCTCTCTCTCTCACTCGCGAGGGCGTAAATGGTTCTCTCGAGTGGCGCCGCGAGGCGGGAATTTCCGTCCGCCGAACACTGCTTTTAAATAATGTATAACCGTTCCGGCGACACGGGGCCGTTTTCGCGGACTTTGTGCTCGATTTTCCATCGGTGATCGCGGGAATCGTTTTTATTTTCTAAACCTGCTATTTAGGGTTATGTGCTTTGAAAGGTTATGGGATAATGCGCGGGAACCGGTTAGATTTTATCCGATTTTATCGTCGGTCACATTGAATTGTAAACAATTTGGGATTGCTTCTGCGCAGCGGATAATCGGTAAAAAAAAAACTGCTGTTCAAAATTAAAATTAAGTAAAGTACCATTCATATCGTGCAATGTATCGCCCACAAAATAATAAAAGAAACAAATTTTCCTAAAAATCTCTACCGATCCTTCCCGCGCGTTTAATGTCCGTTAAACGTTCGATTACACCTTGCGCGTCGCGAGCAATCAAGCTCCCATGTACACGAGGAGAGTCTCGCCTCGTCATCGCCGAGAATCCGTTGACTGGGCGGCTCGTCCAGCGAGCGGATCGGTTCTCCCTCTCGGCATGACGCTGCGCACTCGACGTCCGCGATGCCCTCCAAAAGTCCTCGCCGCGCCGAGCGACGCGCTCGTTTAGCTTCCGGCGGCAAGGAGGTGCACAGCCAGCGCCGGGCGACACTTCGCGCCTACGACTTCCGCTTTTTCGGGGCAGCCGCGCAGCTCGTTATGCGCCCATTGTGCGGAGAGCCGACTTTCTCGAGACGATGATGCATTTCGAGCGGCCGGTTTGGTCGGGGGACTTGAGTGACGGCGGGCTTAAATTGATTTTTCGGAGCGGATCGCATAATGAATTGGTGGTAGCCGAGAGATGTTGGTGGTTCGTACGATTTAGATTTTGAATTTTTGACAAAGCAGGAAACGTGCTCGCGCGGATGATTCACAGTTTTTTGCGTCGAAATAAAATAAATATTGTCGGGAAATGAATTATGTTCAGAAGCAGGCTTTCAAAAGAAGAAATAAATGACGATTAAAAACTTTTGCGCATAAGTAAACGTTTGCAGTGCGCGTTCAAATTATTTTCGTAAAGTATATTCATCAGAATTTGCAATCTAAAAGTTTAAAGCCCCCGTGCCAGGCCTTTTGTGTTTAGTTCGGCAGCGCGCTGTTTTATACTTTCTTTTTTAGCTCGCTTTTCAGCTGCCCGGGCAGAAGAATTTGAAAAATGCCCGGAGAACAAAGAGATTCTCTACAGAATCACGCGAGAGCCACATTTTTATCCTCCATAATACCCCCCTTTCTTTTCACACTTTTGTTGCGAAATTTTTTCGCCCGCAAAAGCTTTCACACAATCCGGCGGTCGCCCCTCCCCCCTCCCCCTCCCCGCGCACAGAAATATTTTCTCCCGAAGTCAAAGGGACGGTTTTCTCGAAACTTTCTACGCGGAAGCGCGCGCGCGCGCCGACTTTTCGCAATACGCCGTTCTCGGCTCGGGGGGAAGGCTCTGCACCGCTGACTGGAAAGTCATTAGTCGGGGAGAGTCGGGCGCCGCGAAACATCGCTAATTGTTCCGTCGCGCGCTTTGAGACAGCGTCGCTCGATCTCCGACTCGGTGCGACGACGGTCGCGCTTCAATAATAATCGCCGCGCGGAGCTCGTTCGCGAAGGATATATATACGGAGAGGGTGCGGCGCCCCGCAGAAATTGCGAGGCGAACCTCGCCATCCGGAACTAAGCTTTGCGGCTGGCTAGTTCGGCTAATCGAGAGTCCCCGAGTCAATGAGGAGAGCAAGACGAAAGATCCCCAGAAAACAATTTCATTCCTAACTTCCGGCCGGCTCATTGAAATCTTTCGACACTGGCGGAGCGCGCTTCTTGTATACAATGCTGGCGCGCGCATTGTCGTGCGCCGCGCGCAGCGGAAGGAAACTAGGTATTTTTTTTATCCTAACGAGTCTCGGTAACGTCGTTTGTAGCTTCCGAAAATAATGCGCACGTTAATTAGTAAAATGGTTAAAATTTGAAGATAATAAAATTTTCAAATAAATTTAAAAACAGTCTCAAGCCGAACCAATCATTAATGAAAAAGCAAATGTTGAGATTTTATATAATTTCTATTTTGCAACTCTGGTTGTTGACTTTCACACAGAGTTCCCTTTTCTATAGATATAGCTTAGGTGTTTCGTCCAAGACTATATCAGCGTGGACTCCACAGTAAACTTATAATTAAATTTTTATTCAAACTTAAAAAGAGGTTAAAAGTTGTAAAAAAAAAGAGCTCCGTTCCTTCATCCGTCCGATACACGTACAGAACCTCGGCAAAACTCAGCAGCCAGCCATGGCCAGGGTAGGCAGGAGGGGGCGGCGATGCATCGCGCGGCTATGCAGATGCCGAGATGGTCGCGATCGCTGTTCCGGCTAGTGGTGCGCAGTTCCCTCCCTCCCTCTCTCTCTCTCTCTTGCCGCGCGGGCTGTTTTTTTCCAGCAAAACGCGTTTCGGGCGCTGAATCCGATGCGCACGCGCTTGCGCGCGCCCAAACTTACAAAGCGTGCCGGAGAGCGCCTTCTCCGGCGGGCGTGCTTCCTCCGGGTGTCCGCTCCACTGGGCCAAACCAAGCCGGTCGGCCCTCTCGGCCACACCGCCGAGCGCTCAGATTGCACGACTCGCTTCGCCACTCGTCGATGCCTTTTTTCGCTGGCCGATATGCCAGGCCTCAGTCGACGGCCTGCCCGCCTGCCTGCTTTTCTTTTTTCCGCTTTTGCGCTCGGAAGCTCTCTCTCGTTCGATTCGCGGTGTGTGCGTGAGAGTGCCGCGTCGATCTTTTTTTAGCCGCGGTTATCGACTTCTTTCGCTGTTTCGGTCCGCTTATCGGGCCGCTTGTATCTTGTTTATTTTTCGGTTACGTGAATGTACCAACTAGTGTTTCGAGGCTTTTTTCCGGAGCCTTTTTTTGAAAAAAGTCTATTTCGTAAAAACGCTGAGATTTCTCGTTTTGAATGCGGGAAATTCTTTTTTTTTTCAATTCTTTTCAATTTAAGAACTTTAACTTCATAAAATCATGCATGGCTGAAATCAATAGAGATTTACCTGCATTTCATTCATTCTTTATAATTAAGAATTTTGTGTAATTAAAAAAAAACTTTTTCAAATACGCATATACTGATAGAAATTTTAATTCTAGCTGCAAATTCGCCGTCAATCTCGCCAAAGCTCCCGCGACTCTATCGCCCCCCCCCTCCATACCAAACTAGCACACCGTTGTCGCAATAATCGTCGAGCGGCTTTACCGTATCTCGAAAAACTCGGGGACCCCAGCATGCGCCAGTCCCCGGGGTCAGATCTTGACAAAAGCACGCGGGAACGTCGAGATCGTCCCGGGTCGCATGCTGACCCCCGACTGGCTGCCCCCCGCCGCATGCGCCCCGATAAAACTCTTCCCCCTGCCGGACGCGCGAGCGAGCAGATAGCGGCGAAAGTAATTATTCCCGGCCGATGCGAGAGCGAGCTTTTATCTAATATCGGCTGACGTTCGTCAATGCGCGGATTCGCGTCGAGGTGGACGGGCAGGGAGCGTGGGGTTTTTGATTATTTGGGGCGGCGATAAAGCGGGGGATTTACTTGGGGATTCTGCGGGAGTAAATTTTGGATTTTATCGGGTCGACCATTAGCCTTTTTACGATACAGTTCGGAGCTGTTTAAAGCCCGCGAGACAAATTGAAAAGCTAAATGAGGCGTCGATCGGGGAGATATTTTATCGGACGCAATGTTTGCGACGGCGAAAAATTAACTGAATGCTGCGGCGAACTATAAAAAGCCTGTAAAAAGCGCGCTCGAACGCGCGTGCAGACGGGGATTAATTATCGTAAAACTGACGGGTTTAATCATTCAGTTCCGTACTTTATCCTCTCGCTTATAACACTTTCAGACAAAACGCGGAGTGAAACGCCGATAATGTTTCCGCCTCCGAACGAAACAATTTGAGAAAGTCTAAAAAGAAACTGACTATATCCTTACATTTTACAAGAAAGCTGCGATATCTTTTAATTTTTTCGAATTTCGTTATAAATTTAATTAGAGCTCGCTACGATTAAACGCTGAATAATAGATATCCAAGCGGAATTATAAATACTCAACGAAGTGTGTCTCGCTTCTATATTTACCCGGCGGCTGAAAAACACGATAGAGCCGCGAGAGAAAGAGAGAGCTTTGCCCACTGAACCGCAGCGTCTCTCTCGTCAATAGATGAGCAATATCGGCCAGTGAATTTCCGCGACTCGCGGGGGTCGAGAACAATGCTCGCGGCTGGAAAGCTCTCTCGCCGATATCGCGACGTAACGCAACAAGCGCGATACGCCGTGCACTTGCGCATCTGCTCTCTCTCCTCCCGGGCGGCTCGCCCCGAGAGAGAGAGAGAGAGAGAGAGAGAGATAAGCACACAAGCAATTAGGCATTTACGCTGTAACGAAGTGGCTTTCCAGTCCGTTTCAGTGGCCGGCCTTCGCTCTCCGGGCAATTAAACTCTGCCGCTTTATCTCGCGCGCGCCAAGTATGAGCGCACCTGAAAATTCAAAGTTTCCACTCGCTGCCTCTCCGCGGAGGATATGATATTGTGTTATCCGTATTGTTGCTCGTTACGAGTGCCGGCCCGATTTCTGCCTCCGCCGGAGACACGCGAGCGAATTAGCGGCCGGGGCTTCGGTGCTCGTTTTATTTTTTTTTTACTTTTTTATTTTTTTTTTCGTCGTAACTGGCTTTTGAATTTGTTGTTTCGCGACTGCTAATTGTTGGGTGGAACCAGTTCTCGGTTTATCGCGAGATAGTTTTCAATTTATCGATTTATTTATAAATCTTCTTTCGATCTCTTAAAAAATATGAATAATATTAATTAATTTAATATTAATATTATTTAGATGTAGGAAATAAGTTACGTCACACTTCATATTTTTAGGAGGTATACAAGTAATTAGTGTTTGTAAAATAAGTGCTTCTAAAAATTAACTTCAACTAACCCATATTTTTTATTGTTGATGTATTACCTTTTTTCTTGGGGGACATCGGTTGCTCTTTCTTAGCTTGAAAATAAGCAAAGTTAACAATTATTATACCAATTTCCTATGAAAATAAAAAACACGTGACATTATTCAAGCATGATTTTCGATATTTTTAGTACAAATACTTTTATTATAAAATACAAACATTTTAAAATAAATATTTAAATACTATAGTAATATATACGAATATGAAATAAAATTATATCGTTATAGTTTATAATTTAGTTATGATAACAGATACTTGTAAAAAAAGTGTTTCTAAAAATTATCTTAACGAGAGTAGTTTATAAATAATGCTATTAACATCATTAGGAATAACAGTTTTGCTTTTCTTCTTCGGTACTTCAACTGCCTGTTTTTTTTAGTTGAAACTTCTTCATTGACTTTTTGTTTTGGTTTTGGTTGTGGTCTTTCTTCTTGTTTTTTAGCAGTTACATTTTTCTTCGCTCCTGCTTGCAATTCTAATTTTAGTTGGTCAGATAAGTTGAAGTAGCTTCCAAATTGAACCAACCTACTAGATCCTACCTAATAAAAAGAATAAAACAATAGAAAAAAATAAAATAGTCAGATATTAAAAGAATGTTTTAAATATTCAATACTATTAGATATTATTATGATTTAATTGTCCTTAACAACTACAAATAAAATAAAGAAAAATATTTGTGTTTAGAAACAAATTTATATTTTATAGAATTTGCGTTTGGAACAAAACATTTTTGAATAATTTTATAACCGATTTTCCCTTCCTTGCATTTCTTTGTATAAAAATTTCTCTTAATGAATACAATTAAAATAGCGCTTTATATCACAAAATATCTTAATATTAATAAATTTAATTACCTCTGTCATTTTGGAGTTTTTGTTATTAGCACGCGATGTGTCTTTCAGCGTTGTTTCTTTCAGCGTTATCCTCTAATGTGCTGCTATCACAACTAACTCAATTAATGTAAAGAGCACGAAACAGAAGAAATTTTATGAGGTGTTTAAGGAGAATTTTTTGGAAACCTATTAGGTACGTCGCGATCGGTAATAGCCTCGTAAGTAAAGTCCAATCGGAACTATTCGATAATTCGATGAATTCTAATGTACCGTTTGTGTCCACCATGCAGAATGTAAACAAAATTTCAATACCAACGTAAGATTTGAACAAACGTTAGAAAATATTCTTATTTTAAATTTTGGAAGGGAACATCAATAAATACATAACAAATCTTATTTTTAATAATTAAAGCACGTTTAGTTTTGTCTAAAATATTTTTTATTAGCATCTTGCAGCTGACTGCATTGTATGATTCCATGCACAACTTTTTTAGGTGTAAAAAATTACAATCTGGCTTAATTTGTTGTCTCTAAATGAAGGTAAAATAAATTACGCAGTGCTTTAGTGTTAAATTTTCTCTGGGAAAATTGACTTTCTTAAATTTGTTAAAGCAACAATTAGTTCCATTTCTGTCGAAAATGGGCTCAACAATTCAAATAAAATTATTCCAAGGGAGTAAATATCGACATTATAATTGTATAGTTTTGACCACTTCATGAAATCATTTTTTAGTCAATTATTTGTATTGTCAAAATTTAACAGAAACTATTGCGACCATCTTCCTTCCAACGCTGCAGCCTATACTAATGAACTAAATGTTAGATAAAACTAATTTAAACAAGCTCATCTCCAGCCTCATCACCGAAAGCAAAGCATATATTTACGTTTACGCTTATTCCCTCGGTCCACAGTAAACACGAAACGGAAACGAAATCACTAACGATACATCCGTCCTTATTATAAGGCACCCACGCTCGTATCATATCTATCTTAATCCACATTTCAAACTCGGCAAGGCGCAGCCATTTATTTCTCCCCAGATAAAAATGACCGACGAGAGGCGACACTTTTAACGGAAAAATCCGAGATAAGATATCCACGCTCGTGTTTGCGTATAATCGCATCTCTTAATCGTCCCGCCGCGCGCGATCGATATATACCTCGTCTCTCTCTCTCTCTCGCGCGCGGCGCGTCGCAAGATTCTTCCCCTCGATAATACGCATAATACTTATCCGCCTTGCACGCGCGCTTCTCGGCGAAAATGTCGAAACAGCTCTCGGTCGCTCGCTCTCGCGCCGAGTACGTCTCTGCATTCGAGGGCAGATAAATGCTATCTCGGATCTCGGCCGGGGGGACCTAACGACCAGGACGATAACTCGTCATTATCGACGAGCGCGCGGTGTGGCTTCTATGAATTTATGGATACTCGTCGCCGGGTTTCGCAAGCGCCTCACCTTTTGCATATACCGTAGAGGCGCGCTGGTTTTCGTTGATTACCGAAATCGACGAGAGACGAAGCATCGCGGCCGCGCATATTTTCGTAAATCAGCCACGCGGATCGCTCGTAATATCAATTCCCAATAAAACACAGCGAGAGGAGGCTACCGAAGTGCCGTCGTTTAAGGATAATTTATCGCACCTTCCGCCTCTTGCTCCGCGAATTACGGAAAGCCCACACGGAGAGGCTGCTGCTGCTGCTGCTGCTGCGCCCCCTTCGATTTATCGCGCGACGCATAAACACTTATTAAGCAGGCCTGCTTATATATATGCGCTCGGCCATTAGCCGCGGCGTGCCCCGCGCGCGGCCAAAGCAGATTATCGCCGCTCGTCGCTTAATCGAGGGAGAAAGCGGAGGAGCGAGGAGTCTTAAGGAGATTAGGATCGTAAGGAGGCATTTCATGCGCTGCTTTCCGAAAGATCGCTATCTCCGCGGCTTTAATATTGTTTATTGTTTTCATATCGATTAATACGGGTTTAATTAAAAGTTACCCGACCGCGCGATTATATCGTTAAGGGATCTAATCGTAAAATTTCGTAATAAAGATCGTTAAATTTTATGTATAAGAACGATTCGCGGGATTGGGGAGAAAAAGATGACCTCAGGATTTTCCGAAACAATTTCGTTTTATAGGTGTTCATCAACACATTCATAAAAATCTTGATAATTTATTGGGATGTTATTTTTTATTTTATTACCAGGGAGTTTCGTTTTTATTGGGTACAAGCAATTCATTAGACTAACAGACTTATAAGATAAGAGACTCGCTTGAAAATTTCAATAATTTTGTTATAAAGCCTTCTTTTATTACAAAATAGAAAATTTATCAGTATTCCCGAAGCCATGAAAATGAATTTTCATTGATACCGAAGGATAAGCTCTCTCACTCATCTATACTATTGCGGGCCGCCAACAGAGTACGCCTTTTATACTTTTAAAATATCGTTATAAATTGCAATAATCCTAAAATTTAATGGAGCAATCTACGCAGCAAAGTGTAAAACGTCATGAAACCTTACTCTCCCTCCGTTGCTATTCCCGTCGCACCGCAAGAAAAGGATATCGTGCAGTCTCTCATCGCTGCATCGGCGAGTTTTCAGCGAAAAACACGCTGCCCGCCGAGGAAGATGGTATCGTTCCGCGATGACATCGAGCCTTCCGCGCGCGCGCGCTGAAGGCAATTTGCGACCGGTCCGCGAGTCGGGGAAGCCCGACGACGCGTATAACACGCTGTTATTACACGCAGCGGCGCGACCGCTTGTCAATTGGCCGTCGTCGCGAGCGACCGCCGACGTAGAGTCGACAATTACGCGCGAGTCCCGGGTTGAGGGGGAGGGGAGTGAATTTATTGCGAGCGCTGTTAACAGCCAATAATTTTAAACAAATTTTCGGCTAATTGCGTCGCCTGCTCCAGCGATGCGAGTAGCGAGAATAACCGCCGAGCGGGTTCTGGCTTTTTAAGCTTCAAAGGATCGAGGCTCGCTGGCGGACTTCTTGCAGGTTTTATTGCCGCTAAAAGGATGGGTATAAGAGGCGCGCGCGAGGGGATTATGTTTCGCTGTGTCTGGTAGTTTTTCATATTTGTAGCGCGGTGTACAAAATTAATTTACATAATAATAATAAACGCGCTCTGGTTTTTATCTTAATGTATGGATTAATTTCTGTACAATAATATTTATTCGGTTACGTAAATTGTGTAAGAGCAGAACTGAGAGAAATTTATTTTTTTTTCATGTTATTGGAAAAAACTCTTATCGATCAGAGATACGAGCACTATTTTTGGGCTTCGACGTAGATAAAAACTAAATTTTTCTTATCAGTTTGCATTAAGTTTTAATGATCGCTCAAATGGTAAATATATACCCTGCGGAGAAAAACACAAACAGCATCGTACGAGTTGAAAACATTAAACAAAATATTTTGAAAAGCAATTACCAATACGTACCGCTTCAAGACAAAAATTTGATCAACCAACGAATACATCTACTATGCATAAAAACCAACAAAGTCCCATAAATTATACCCTTCAACGCAGCAAATAGTCCAATCGTCGCATCTTAAACCGAAAACGCGAAATCGAGAAGCGCGCGCGCAACGATGCGCCCGGATAAGATAATCCAGCTCTCCCGCGCAGGAAAGGCAGCAGCAGCAGCAGTGTTTCATTTTCGATTCAGATTAGATCCTCGGCAGATTTATGTTATTGTCTTGCCCCCCCCTCTCCGCCGCGGCTATCGCTCGTCCGCCGGCGCGATATGACGAGCGAGCCCGAGAGCTCGAGCCTCGCGAAGCGCGCGCACCTGGCACTCTGCACGGGTAATGCACGGGTTATCCTTGACATTATTCGGCAACCGTACATTACCGGAGCGCGCGCTCGGCCTACGTACGCGCGCGCCCGCTAATAAATGGCCACTCCTCTTGCGAAACCAAAGTCCGTGCGGCGGCGGCCGCGCGCGCTGTGCATTATACGTGCATGCGAGAGCGCGCGGTCCTTTATAATGCTAAGCGCGCGCGCGCTGCTCTCTCGCTTATTTCGCCGACCGGTAAAGCGATACGCCGAACCCCCTCGCGAATACGATCGTGACTCTCGGTAAGAGGCTGTGCCGGAGCTTTCTCCGCTCCGCGGAGCTCGAGCTTTTTTTCTTTGCGGCTTTTTGCGCTCTGCGCTGGAATGAATTCTTGCCGGGAGAACGGAGGAGGTATTCTGAAAATTTTCTTTATTAAATTATGTGAAGTAAAACGTTCGAAAAATCGGTAAAATTGTATATTTTTAAATTTAATCCCGTTCCCCGCAATCGCACGCATCGAAAAAGCCCGGAATGGAGGCCCGCGGGGTAATAGCCACTTAAAATCAGCGAACGCGACGTCCATTCACGAAATCCCACCGAAGCCCCCCTGAAAAATCAAAAGGCGAAAAGGCAGCAACGGCAGCGGGCGTCCAGCGTCGCGTAACGCACGCAACTCCCTCGTTTCAAATTCAAATGACTGCACGCACACAGTGCACTCTCGACGCTCCCACGCGAGGGGTTGGAATCCTCGGGGCGCGTCCTCGCTCCTCCCGGCGCACCTGACGCGGCAACCGATTTTACGTCGTCGCGTCCCGATCGCGAGGGTGCTCAGCGAGCTGACAAAAAAGGCAGCTCTTCGAGGGCGCGTTTATTCGTGAAACCACCTGTGCCCCCGCGCGTCCGGAAGGGGGGACCGCTAAGGGATTTGCCCCTCGTCAGGAAACGAGCCGAACCGTCCCGAGGATCCCCCGAGCGTGACTGCGGTCGTGTCGTTCCGTCCTCTTCTCTCTCTCTCTCTCTCTCTCGCGGTCGCGATTTCGCGAGGAGCGACGCTCCTCTCTTCACGCTCGATAAGTGTTCCCCCGGCGCTTTTTACGTATATATACCCGCCGCTGCTTTACACGCTCGATTTCAGGCGATATTTATTGCTGGATCCGGCCTGTTTATCGCCTGATTCGCTAGAGCGATTCCTAGAAATGCGCACGCCGGCGAAAATCTCTATATACACCGAACGGCTGCACGTAAGTAACGGATATTTAATAGCTTCATTAACAAACGTCGCTGAGCGCTATTGAAATTTGATAAATAAATCGCGGCCAAGGCTGCTTTCGAGCGCTGTCCGTTTATACTAAGCTGAAATCAATAGATCGGACCGATAAGGGCGAGTAATAAAACATATAAATTCGATACGTTTACTTAAATCATAACTCGCCGTTTTAAGTGACCATTACGCAAACGCTTAATAAGAAAAATCTAGGGTAAAATTTACTGGAAATTCACGTAAAAATGATTTAAAAGGTCGGTATTACTTCATTTTTCAAAAGGAAAGCTATATGTACCTGTGATTTTCAGACATATTTTTAATATAAGATATATAACACTAACTAAACATTATTTTCGTAAAGTTCTTAATTATTTCGCAATTATAATCATAAGCTAACCACATTAATATTTGCAGGACGAATCTCTGGCGTTTTACAATAAACAGCCAGATTTCCACAATCCCCGAAAAATCTCGCCAAGCCCGAATCGGGCCGACGCCTAATTTCCAAGCATTGCCGCGCCGACGGACACGGCTCGCTGCCCGCTGCCCGACTACGAGACAGACATCCGTTTTTTATTTCCGTATCGGGGCGCCTCGAACAGGTGGCCGGGACTTCCCCTCGCGCCTCTCTCGCGGACATTACCGGCTATTTCCGTTTTAGCCGCTTCCTCGAGATTTGCATTGAGGACGCGCGCGCGCGCCTCCGCCAACCGACGCGCCGCCGCTGCTTCCTCGAGCGAGAGGTGGAAAGCGCGCACTCGAGGCCAAGGAAATTGGGGGCTTTGTTTGCCGATGCCAACGGCGGAGCGGCCGTTTCGTGTTTTGTCGGCGAGCGTCTAATTAGGTTCTCGGTTAATTTCAATTCTGCAATCGGCGGTTGCGTCGGGAATTATGGTTATTTTATTATTCGGTTATTTGCTGATTTCGACGGAATAACGTTCTTTGCGAGGCTTTTGATTGATGATAATGTTGTGATTTATTTCGCAATTAGTTTGCTTGTCAAATGAATTTTTTTTATTTTATCAGCGTTTGTTGACTTATTTTTTTGCTGAAAAGATTTTTAACTTCCTGTAATTTTGATTTTTTTTTATTTATCGTAAGATGTAATTAAAGGTAGAAAATCGTTTTGGGTTAATCATAAATACATCATCGGAATGATCAATCAAACTCGATAATTTTTTTGGCACAACTCTTTTTACGGGTATAATAACGTTTGGACGTATTTTTTTCTACGTCATACACGACAATGGATAAGAGGAAAGATTAATTGATACTGTTTAAAGGGTTTTAATATACTCTCCTGCGATCTCATATTTACACATTAATTACCGAATAATTGGCTCTTCAGCCTCGCGAAATCGACTGTTTTTTATGCAATCAAACTTTATTTTCCTCTCAATAACATCGAGTCATTATTCTCCGGCCCCCCCTAATAATCCGTCGCATCGAGGCGAGTAAAAGCTTGAAAAGTCAAAAAAGGAAATAAATATTATTAAGTTATTACCGGCGGTCCGTGCATGCATGCGGTATAAACGCGGAGCCTCTCGGCCGAGCCGAGCGTTCGATACATGAAATTTTAGAAGGCAATCACGGCGCGCGGGTAATCCTTGAAAAATGCATGCAATCAGAGCTTTCACGCCTCTGCCCGTCAAAGCGACGACATGATCGATCGTTCCAAAGCTCGAAGCGGCCGACGCCGCCTGAATCCGCCCGGGAAATTATACACGAGGAGGCCCCTGCGATGAGTCCCCCAATAAGAATATTAATGACTCCATATCGCCGGAAAGTAATTACACCTGCGGCGGCGGCGGCGGCAGCGCTCTCTCGGCTAATACGAGCCGGGGAGAGATTATCGGCATTTTTTAGGATGAGTAACGATCGATCAATTAGCCGGCCGCCGATATACCGAAATTGGTCAATCGAACGATCGCGTGATAAAAGTCCGAGGCGGATAAAAAAAGAAGAAACGGCTCGCAAAACCGCGCTAATAACCGGTAGTTATCACTCATTAAAGGCAACACCTTGCAGCTTCGAAATGCATGTATAAATATTCGAGACGGCGGACCGTGAGGCGCGCGGGGGGGGGAGAGCTTAATTTTATTGTCAGTTAGGAAAGAGATTGGGAAACGAGAGCCCGCATTTTAAGCACGGAGCGATTTATGGATTCTGCGGTTATTGTGAAGCGGTTCTGCTACAATTTTTATAATTTTCCGGGGCCTTTCGAAAGGCTCTCGTTATGTATGGAAAAAGATTAAGCATAACGCCGCTTTAGGATAGAAATTTTCTTATACTCTAGTTTGCAAATTCTTATTTATTACTCACGAACTTTTCCTAAATTATATATAAATACGCGAAGTGAGAGTTTAGCGTACCGATAGAACGGAAAATACAACGTAGTTCGTAGATCTTTAGTATCCCTTTCTCGCGTTAAATTATTTCTAAAATCTCCCGGCGAAAATCGCGCGATAAGCGCTTTAAATTTTCATTAAATCTCGGATTCCATAATAATTTACGAGGGTCTCGCGCCGAAAACCGTCGAGTCCATTAAGAGAATAAAAAGGATCGCCGAGGCGGCCGTTTCCATGACGTATCGATCGCGCTAATGTTTCTGAAAAAAAGGTGAAAAACGTAAATGAGCTTACGATCGTTAAATCGAGCCCTCTCGACGGATTTAGGACTCCCCTAAAGCGTCGTAAAGTTCCAAAGAGAAGAAGTAGGAGGCGGAAAAAGGAGAGAGAGAGAGAGAGAGCGAGGAATTTTTGCCCTTAATCAACAACGGAGCGTCCAACTACTCTCTCTCTCTCTCTCTCCCTCCTCTCACGAAATCGTTAATTTTCTTTTCTTCGCCCATCGCGTTTAAAGTGCCTCTCGTAAAACGCGATTTTTATTGCCGGAGCACTCGCTCGCGCGCGCGCGCGCGCCCAATCCTTTTTCCCTCCCCTCCTCTGGGCTTTTATCGCCATAAAAAATGGTCCCCGGCTCCTCTATCTTCTTCGAGGCTCTCTCTTTCTCTCTCGGCTCTTGCCACGCGCGCGAGTCGATCGCCGCGGGGGACCGATCGCCGTCAGCTCGGACGCCGTCGATATTCCGCGGGAAATTTACGCACTGAGAGCTCCCCCTCGCCTTCCCCCCCGCCGCCGTCAGATGCTTATCCCGGTAGTCGCGCCCGAGATTATTTGTATCCCAGTTTGTTCGCCGAGGCTAATTGCGCGAGAGAGCCGCGCGAGAGGCACGCACCGATTTCCTCCCGAGATATAATCGAACGCCTTTCTCGCGATAAATGCGGAATGTTTCTCGATCTGACCGCGCGGCCTTTTTCGGAGCTGCTGCCCGAGGATGAATTCATTTGCTGCAGCTCTTTCTTAAGCCGACCCTTATCTGACGGAGATATTTTGTTAAGTTTAGTAAGACGCGTTGGTATTGATAAAGCTCACCGAGAGTAAGTTATGCGCGTTTGCGGCGTTTTAAATCTTCTCGCGTAAAGTATAAGGACGTTTTTATTTGAGAGGCTGGATGAGCCTTTGATTTTTTGCAGGATTTTTTAATTGAAGCTGACCTTTTTCTCCGTACAAAGAAGAAAAACGTTACTTATTCAAATAATAATACTAACTTTTAATAAAAAAAAACCTCACCCAGCGGAAATGCTTAAATTCCTTTCCTACTTCCCTTACACTCATCCTCCGACGCACCGCTCAACCTTTCTGCCCGCATCGCGCCAAATAAAAGGGTCATCGGCAGAACCGAACCAACAGCTCCGCTCCGAGAAATTAGTTATTTAGCGGCTGCGGCCACCGCGGAGGATATATATGCGAAACAAGACGTCACGCCGTGATCTAGCCGCGTCCCCGTACATATATACATATATAGCAGCTCGGTCCCGAGAGCAGCCCATCTCTCTCCCGGGGCCCGGGCGTCCTATACATATATTTCTCGCAGGCGCATTCACGGGGACGTTAACTGCCCCGCTATTTAATTACTCGGGGCTGTTATCGCGAAATCGTATACCGGGGCCCCCGCTTATTTATGAATACTTTAAGCGACGCGCGCGCGATCCTTGAATTTACGGCGCGGACCGGCCAGGCGCGCGCATGCCGGCTAATTAATATTTGTCGCCATTAGCTTTTCATGAGACAGCGAGGACGATCGGCAAGAAAGGATCTCGCCGGACGGGAATGATAATTGGCTGGGAGTCTTTCGTTTCTTTTTTTTTCCTCTCTTTTACTCTCCGGCTAGGATCCGCGTTTTTTTCCTAGGCTTTTTGCATGGCTGTTTATGGGCCGAGGTTTCCAGCCGGGATGAAGTAAGCGCGGCTCGTTTTTGCGCACGAAAAAATTTGTAAGGCGAGGAGAGTGTTTAGTAATTCGAAAAGACGCGGGGAATTAGAGGAGACGTTTTCGCTTTTTTTTTGGAAGAGCCGCGCTGACGGAGTTCCTCTAGGAATCCGCGCCAATTTAGAAAGGATAGGATTCGCAGCTATATTATTCCGAACACCTGCAGCTTTTTTGGCATGCGAATGTGTTTTGATATCTTATAAATAAAAATTTAAATTGCCCAGAAACGAGCGTTTCTTCGCAGCGCAGAATTCCAATTTTTTACGCAACCGCGCCGCGAAAACAGAACCTCTCTCTCTTTCTCTCTTAACAGCCGGCAATAAAGAATAGCTTAATAAAAGACCCCAATCGCAGGGATTCAATTAAAATCCATCCGCCGCGCGTCGGGGCACGCGAATAAAGGCAAAATCTCGTTTGCGTGCCCGCGCGGCACAATGATGCACTGTCGCGAAAACGCGTCCGACAGAAGCGTCGCGAGAGTCGCCGCTCGCGCTGCACTGGACGAACGAAAATGATTAATTACGTAAGCGAAGACGCGCGACGCGCCGCGACCTTGCTACCTGCCCCCGTCGGCTTGCGCGCGCCCGATACTTATCGCCGTGATATACCGAGAGCCGTTATAAGAATGTTGACACGCGCGCGCCGCGCTGGCTTACGTGCGAAATCGCTTTCGATTCGTTTGCTTTTATTTCTGGATAAGGCATGAATAAGCCGAGGAGCCTCGTGTCCGGGGACGGTGACACGCGCGATCGAATATTGCCGCTATCGACGGGAAGATTTATTTTATTCGGGAAATCATTTTGAGGGAACTTCGATGGTATAATTTATGATGAAAGCAGAAAGTATTGGGTATGAAATGGTCTTGGTAGCCTGCAGTTTATTATGCTCGCAGCTGAGAAGAGTTGTCGAACTTTGATTGAAAAGAATTCAGCGCAGACTTCTATAAAACCAAGAAAAATGTGATTCAAAAATTTAATTCTAAGCTTATTTGCCTTTTGTAGAAACTTTGCAATACATTCTTTACTAAAACGATACCAAAATAGATCATCATTCCGCGAGCTTCGCAAAGTAAAGCCAAGTTTTATCCCTCCCCGCGGCATTATTATTTTGAAATTCCTCTCTCGCTCCGGCCGCGAGAAAAGCAAAAAAAGCTCTCATGAAATATGAAAGCATAAACGAGATCAACGACACGGTTATCGGCGCGAAAGAAAACCTCGTCGGCGGCGGCGGCGGCGGCGGCTCTCATAAGTGGAACGTGATTCCCGGGCGTCGCGGAGCGTGCCCTCGCCTCCGGCATTTTTTCCCGCCACCGTTTCCGGCCACAGATCGCAGCCGAGCCGCGCGCGCGCGCGCTCATCTTTTTCAGGCTCTCTGCCCGTCCTCTCTCTCTCTCTCTCTCTCTCTCTCTCTCTCGCGGTCATCGTCGCTGGAAAATAAGAGGGCGCGAGAAAAAAGCAGCCGAGCGTCAGCTACTTTTTATCGGCGCGCCTCGCTCTATGATAAAGCGGACTGCTCTCGTTTACCGGAGATGGATTCTTGATCCAGTTTCTCGCTGGAATCCCAGAGGTCGAGCGAGGTTGCGAGCGGCTCCTCGCCTCCGCGTTTCAAAACACGGGGCCAGAATTACCTCTGTTTTTGCTGCCCCGAGTTTATTGTTCGAAGCTTAGCGTTTCATTCATTGACTTTTCGCTTTCAAGGCTACTTTAGACTTGAAGAGTCTTGGGCAACGTGACTTTATTTTATTTTCGAAAGAGGATATTTATGCTTTATTTTTAAAAAATGCCTGAGAAATGTAGGGGTGAACGTCTTCTGCGTTGGAAGAAAGAGTGCAAGTTTCGCATTGGCGAAAATATTAGTGAAATTTAAAAGATAACTTTAAATGTTAATTGAAAAATTATTACTTTTATTAAATAATAGCAATTATTCGTCAGCGCTAAATCGTAAACCGCTCTAAAAAAATTTCAACCGCTTAAGCGCGGTTTACTTAACTCGGCACTCTCCATAAATTAAATCTCTTATTTACCCTCGGCAATTAGCAAGAAAGAATTACTCTATCCACGCAAGCAGCTCGCAACGAGCACACAGCCTTTAAATTATGATTCCATCCTCGAGTCCTCCCGGCGCGCTCTCGAAAAACAATCGCGCAGGCAAATGTCATTAAAAGGAACTGCAGCTACCACAGCGCAGAACCTCGGCTCGTACATGTACCCTACAAACCTCGCGAGAAATTCCCAACGCTCCTCGGCGCGGGGTTACACAGAGTCGTCGGCTGCCGCGGGGGCCGCCAATTAAACGCCATCATCTTTCATTAAAGACGAGAGGGGCCTCTGCGGGCCCCCTCTCGACACGCACAAGTGGGCGGCGGCAGCCTCGGTTACGTAATTGTGAGAATCGCCAGGGCGGATTTCGCTGGAGGACCTGTGCGCGCCCTCGCGTGCGCACCCGCATCTGTATACGGCGAGGAGAAAAAGGAAGGGAAGGAGGATCGAGAGCGAAAAATTCTCGCTGCCTGAGAAACGTGAGCGAAATTGCAAGCCCCGAGAGAGAGAGAGAGAGACTGACGCCGCCGATGCTCCTCTCTTCTCTCGGCACGATCGGCTTGGCGCGAAGGGTCGAGGGGACTTTTTTTTATATTCAAAGGAGAATTTAATCCTCCGGCAAAGGGTGCAAATTGAGGCGGCGATCGGGGCGTTCGGCGCGAGAGACTTGCTGATCGGCCCTTTCGAATTGTTTGTCTGTAATGAGAATCTGTGACGGTGATTAATAGCTGCAATTTTAAAGCAGGAGAGCGGCTTCGGAAATTGCTACTAGTTGATTGATACTTTAAATTGCGTTACCGATAAGTAGATGGATAAGTGCACGTTTCGGCTTTGAAAATATATACACAAGATGGAAAATTATTATATTACAATCTAGTGATTATATCATAGAAGAATTACAATATCACGGGTAAAGAGTTCATTTAAAGTGTTCCAAGTTTTAAGCTCGGTTTCTCATCCACCGCACCTAAATTATCCGACGTCGAATCCGCGCAAACAACGCAGCGGAGCAAAGCTCATAAAGAGCGTCCTCGGCGAACCCGCCAGCAAAAGGCGAAAGAGAGCGAGAACGACGAAGATGGGCAGCCCGGATAAAACCCGGGAGAAAAAGTGAAAAGCAGGAATCGAAATCGGTATGGTAGCTCTCTCTCTCTCTCTCCTCGCACTCCGGCCGCCAGCGGCGGCGGCACGAAGAGCCACAGCGGAAGAAATCCCCGGGCGAGATGATCGAGGCTCTCTCTCTCTCTCGTGTTCCCACTGGCTTATTTGCATCGCCTTGCTGCCTCCCCGTTCCGCGGAATATATCTCGGCGAGGAACGCTCGGGCGGGCGCGCGCGCGCGCGCGGCTTTTCGAAACGATCGCGTGGCTCTCGTGGGAAACGCGCGCTGCCGGCCTTATCGCGCGTGCGCCAGGCCTCCTCGACCGCCGCGCGCGGCTTCTGGAATTATATGACGGGTAATAAGAAACCTCCGCGCCTGATTTAAAACCCCGAGAGAGAGAGAGAGAGCGAGCGGGCAAAAAGGCTCGGGGGGGAGAGCGAGTATAATCGCGCGCGAAACCTTTTCTCACTGTTATTAGAAATTTTACGGCTGTAAAAACAAATTTTATTGCCAGCGATACTTTTAGCCTCGGCTGAACGAAATCTGCGAGGGAGCTCCTCGACGGAGAAGAAGCGAATAATTCGCGGGGTTGGCGAATGTGCGTAGGAAAGGAAAATTTGTAATCGCTCGAAATCGTGGGTTAGCAGCTCTAGCTTTTTCGTTTCTTCTATATAGCTGACTTGCTTTCTTGTACGAGTGCTCTTCGATTGATAAATGTGATATAATTTTTTTACGATATAAAGAGATAAGATATAATGCTCTGGTGCGTTAAGTTTGAATTGCATCAAATGTGGCGTGAACGTTAAACCGCGTAATAAATATAGTTAAAAAATAGCAGCCGAGTGAAAATCAGCTGACGATTGCGCGAGAAAATAATTCACAAGTGTGTTTGCAGTGTCGCAAAACGATTTCTCGAGCATCGCACCATCGTAAATTATAAAAGAATCGATTTTAAAAAAATGGTTTGGACTCCAGCTAACGTCTCCGCTAATTGTTTGAGCAACGCCACAGCCTCGTGTCAGCCTTCGGTATTAGCATTTATGGCATTTTTAGTACAGCATTTCAGCCGCTCTAATGATGAATATTTTACTGACTCGAAGCTAAGTAAACGGCAAGCTGACGACGTGTTAGAAAACGACGAGTACGATTTCATTATCGTGGGAGCCGGCAGCGCCGGATGCGTCTTGGCGAATCGTCTCACTGAAATCGCAGAATGGAGAGTAAGTTCAGAAATACAATTATCGTAGACCAATCTTTATCTTGCCCGCGGAAGCGTTTTATCGGCAAGAAGAAACTCTTGCAGGTATTACTTTTGGAAGCGGGAGACGAGGAGCCGTTAGTCGCGAACGTACCGGCCTTCAATAAATTTTTAAGAGGAAGCAGCGCCGACTGGGACTACAAAACCGAGCCCGAATCAAATGCGTGCCTGAGTTTCGAGGGAAAAAGCTGCTCGTATCCGTCTGGAAAAGTGATGGGTGGTACCAGCACAACTAATTCTATGTACTATTCCCGCGGCAACAAGTATGATTACGACAACTGGGCGAAGCTCGGTAACCCTGGCTGGAGTTACGACCAGGTTTTGAAGTATTTCAAAAAATCGGAAGATAACAGAGATACAGATGTAAATCTAGTTTTTTTTTGTTGTCCGTTTTTATTGTTGGGAGCGTTAAATTTAATTTTTGTTCTTATATTTTTTTTAGATTGTAGAAAACGATCCGGAGAGGCACGCAACTGGCGGTTACTTAACAGTGCAGAGATTTCCTTATGCAGATAAAAATCTGCAAACTTTGATCGACGCTTGGAAGGAATTAGGTTATAAGCAGATTGATTATAATTCGAAAGATCAAATCGGTTTTAATCGTGCGCAATTCACAATTGTTAATGGCGCTCGTCAGAGTACGAACGGTGCATTTTTAAGACCAATTCGCGGCAGAAGGCCGAATTTAATTTTAAAGCCTAATTCTCCTGTCACCAAAATTATTGTCGATCCCGTTACGAAAAAAGCTGTCGGCGTCGAATACAGTTCTTTCGAAAATAAGAAAATTGTCAAGGCGGCATTCGCGAAAAAAGAAGTAATTGTATCAGCTGGAGTATTGAATTCTCCGAAACTTCTCATGCTGTCTGGAATTGGAAAAACTGACGAGCTCGTCAATCTTGGCATTGAGACGATAAAAGATTTACCAGTCGGCGATAACTTTCAAGACCACGTAAACGTAAATCCGTTTACTGTCGTCTTCAAAAGGAATACTTCAACTGTAGTAAATATTAGCGACGTGCAGAACGATATTGCGTATTGGATGAGCACACACGAAGGACCTCTGACTTCTTTGGGTTCTCCGAGTGACCTAACAGGATACTTGCAAACATCGTTTGAAAGCAAACCTGGTGTGCCGGATGTTCTTGTGGTAATGACGAGTAACATAATTGAAGAGGAGGTAGATCTTCCAGCTAATTTCTCATCGATACCTTATCCCAGATCGTATTACAATGCGATGGATATACAATTGAAATTGCTGAACAGCAACAGTAAAGGAACAATAAAATTAAATAAAGAAGATCCTACCTGGGGATCTCCTTTAATCCAACCAAATTATTTTTCCAATACTTTGGATTTAAAAATTCTTGCGGAAGGGGCTGTTATCGCGAAAAATTTTTTAAATACACGGGCCTTTAAAAAATCTGGCATCGTACAATACAAGCAACCAAAAGCTGCTTGTAAGCACTTGCAATACGAAAGTCTAGCGTACTTCGAGTGCCTTGCCGTTAATTACACTCAAGCTGGACTTCACGGCGTCGGCACGTGCAAAATGGGGCCCTCGAGTGATTCGAGTGCCGTAGTCGACCCAAGATTACGCGTCCGCGGGATTAAAAATTTGAGGGTTATAGATGCCTCCGTAATGCCGACTGTGCCGCGAGGAAACACAAACGCTCCCACAATCATGATCGCGGAGAAGGGCAGCGATCTGATAAAGGAAGACTGGTTAAATAATTTAACCTGCAAAAACGAGAAAAAAAATGCATTTATCCGTCCTACCGCGTAAAAAGGCTAAAAGCGCAAAGAACGTTCTCTTTCGGCTGCCATATCGCCTACATTCCCATCCTGTTTACTGCTGTCTCTCTCAACTTGGCAATCTAATCCAGAAAAGGTTAATCGACGCTCCCAGCGGGGCCCAAGGAAGCCTAGAAAAATATCGACGTATTTACCTTCCTCGCGGGTATACACACGTATATCGCGCGGAATAAATTCGCGTCGCGCCCGTTAAAGCGATTGACGCGAAGATTATCCCGCCGCGCGCGCGCGCTCTCTCTCCTCTTCCTTCTTTTTTTTTTACGCGCATTATTATCGCGACAGGTTGTTTGTCCGGTCCCGCGCGAGGACGGGAAGGGATCCGTAGAAAATGTGTGCCGGGAGTCAACATTTGGAGCACTCGGCCTCTCCTCTCGCTGTTTGACTGTTTGACTTTCCCAGAGGTGGCCTCTTCGCTCTCGGGGCGATGGTGTTTCGCGGGGGAGAGGGGGGAGCGAAACGGGTCCTATATGCGCGTCGTACCTGTGTGCGTGCGAGTCTCTAAGGCTCCTCAAATGTTTTCTTAGGTGGGTTAGATACGCTCGTTTGGACTCGCGACTGGGAGATAACGACGCGGACCCTCCGAGCTGCTTTGCTAAGCCTTCACGATGTCAAACAGTAAGGCCGTTTTTCTCATCGCTTCGCCTTCCTTCTTCTTGGTCTTCTTTTTTTTTTTCCTTTAATTTGGGATTCCGGGCACGTAGCTGTCTGCGCGGGCAGGCTTCGAGCTTTATTGGTGAGTGCGTATGAATTATTAGTTTACATACAGATTGTTTACCGATCATGAATATTCAGGCGCGGATGCGAACCCCGAAGATTTCGTCGGGTTCGTCTGGGTTATCGTTAGAAAAATATTTGGTCTGACAGAGCTACATAAAAGGAGCTTCTTAATTAAAAATTCAAACCTGATAAGTTGAACGTGTAATAAATGAATATTTATTTTAATTGTTTATGAAATCTGCTTTTCTTACGTAGAACAAATTTTTATTATTCTAATTGTTTTATATCATCCGAACTATTCATGATTACTTTGTACAAAATCATTATAATCATTATACCTCCGCAAACCTCTCGCAAGCAAAAACTCTCTAAAAATCGCAAAAAACGAAGCTCAACCCGCAAACTCCTTAAATTCCGAAATATTTCCGCAGAAAGTTCATTTATCGGGCGAAAGCGCGGCACAAAAAAACTCCCGGACCGCCGCTCTTCTTCCAGCGCGGCCCGTTATTTCCTTAAACAATAGTCCTCCTCCCGCGGCGATCTCGCCCTCAAATTCCTGGGGGCAGCTGGTGCCCGCGCGCGCGCGCGCGCGTTATCTCCCCGGCACTTTGGGGGCCGCCGCGCGCCGCTGCGTGCGAGAAATGGTTGCGAAAATATTCGTGGATCCCGGCTCATTGTCCGCGCCGGAGTTCCCACGGCATTCCGCCGCGGGGCCGCGGAATTTATCGGCGCGGCCGTGAGTTATTGCGCGACGAAAATCTTGTTGCGTTCGATGGAGGGAGAGCTGCCGCCTATGATTTTCCGGCGCGCGAAAGGAGAGGCGCCGTCGCCACCGACGGAGCTGTAAACCAGACGCGCGCTGATAAGTGTGTGTTGTAAATCGCACTTGCCGCCTTTTTCCGATAGTCTGCTCATATAGACTCTTGGAAGTGTATTGTACCTGCTCGCGAGGCGGTTGAAGAAGAGGCGATTATAAACCTTTATCTGCGCGAGAAGTAACGGTTTATTGTTTTGTAAATATTTGGATGGCGCCTCTAACGTTTTGACAAGTGCAGGCGCACTTGCGAGGAGGTAATTTTAACGCTTGTACTTGGAGTGATTTTAATATTTGAAATAAAATTTATTTTAATCAAAAAATACATCTTACTTTATTCTTCATTCTTGCGTTTATTTTATTCTATCCCTGATAACATCGATAGAAACTTTCTAAATTTTGACAATTTAACGATGATCTAGCGATATTATTGCTTCGCTACTACCAAGGATAGAATCACTACAGCATCAGCGCGGGTAATTTAATTCCCAAGCAGCCAAGCTTACTAATAATGAGCCAGTAACATTCCAGCCCAGTTCAAGCCTCCTCAATGAAACGGCAATTGAATAACACTCCCCTCGCGGAGCAAAAAGCACCGGAGCATTTCTAACGCGCAGCATCCGTCTCAAAACGTGAGCTCTCGATTTTTTAGAAGCCGATTGTTAGCCGCGCGGTGCCTTCGAAAAAAGAGTTGGGACAGAGAGACAGAGAGAGAGAGAGAGGCCAAACACTTGCTCCGTCATCCATCGCGGCAGAGAGGAGGAAGGGACACAACCCTCGGGCCGCCTCGAGTGAAAGAGCAAACAGAAAAAACGCCGAGTCGCACGCCTAATAAGGTGTGGTCCACGCAGCGCGGCGCGCCGCTCGGTTGTAACAGGTGCGAGGGTTCCGCCTCGCGAGCTGTTTGATCAGAGTCCCTCGTCGCGCTGCTCTCCCCGACTCCTCTCTCTCTCTCGGGCGGCTCGCGCGCGCGGCGCAAGTATATACGTTCGCGCTCTGCTCTGTTTGCTTTACGCGACGGCGAGAGATCGAGCGATTTGCGCCGCAAGACCGCCTCTCTTTAACCCCCCTTTTGTCTTTTCTTCCTGGCCCGCGAGAGTGGCTTGATGTCGCAGGTGGGCTCACGGCGAGGGCCGAGTTTTTTTCGTGTGAATTGAGGCTAAGGGGTACGTTCAATATTTGAGACTTTTGTGTTTTCACTGCACTCGAACGTATTCCATTGCATTTTTACTAAAATATTTTAAGATAACTAGATATTTTTTAATGAGTAATTTAAATTTACTTCTTCGCAGTATTAATCTGCAAATTATGAAAGAATAGATTTATTTTAAATATTTATATTTTTGGATTTGTTATATAGATGAAAATTCCAAGAAAATAAATGCTGAAAATCCGTACATTTCGTTCTTATTTATTACAAAATATTCGTAAGCATTATTACATCGATAAGTGAAAATAATTTGACGACCGCGTCCGTCACTGCCGAGCACGTGAATTCCATGATAAAATTACATCTTCTCCCCCTCCGCTCCGACCGAGAGCAGAGAGTATCAACATAAACTTTCGCTCGCCGACAAAAAGCGCATAAAAATATCTAAGCGATCCTTCCAGCTTGCTCGCAGCATTATCACCGGATATTTCCGGACGACGTCCGAGCTCCTCTCTCTCTCTCTCTCCCTCGTAAAAAGATATCGCAAGACGCTCGACTCGTATATGTGCATTAGAGCTGCGCAGGCGCGATGACACCCGCGATCTCGCTCTCATTGTCGAGCGGAGAGGCGCGCTTTATGCATCTGCCAGGCCGTTTTACCTCCCCGGAGAGTCTCGCGCCTCCGGCGAACGCTTCGCGACACGCAACTGCTCCCCCGAGAAAGAGGGACGCACCGCGATATGCGCTGCCCCCCCGCTTTTTTATGCCCGCTCGCTCACTCTCTTTCTCTCTCTCTCTCTCTTGTTTTTCGAACGATTTACGCGAGCGGCTTCGAAGAACGCGAGGGAATGTCGAGGATAAGCTCGAGGGGCTGTTTTGTAAAGCGTAATGGCGCGATTAGTTTTTATTGATGATTTAGAGATGTCTCGAGTAATGATGGGGATTCGTTTAATGGCCGTTGCATGCTGAGTAGTCGGGGCTTGAGAATTGCTAGTTCTGTTCGGGTTTATGTTAGAAGAAAACTCAACTCTATTTTGTTTTATGAATTGAATTACAAGTTAATCGTTTCTTTAGCTTTTATGTACAGATCGTTTTTAAATCAATAACAAGACTGCTCAAGGGTCAATTTCTTTTACGCAATATATTTAAAGGACTATTTTAAATCACTACAATTACTGTCTTTACACAGACAGAAGAATAAACATTTTTTAGCACATCATTTCCTGCAGAAATCCAATAATTTTTAACGAAAGGCCGCGCGTACATTTTCCATAAAATTTTTCCAATAATCCCCCCAGCCCTCAGCTCTCTTTGCCCCTTCGATTTCCCTCCTCGTAAAAGAAGTCGCGACTCCTTTCCCCTCCTCTGGCAAAATAAACGATATCAAAGCTCTCTCGACTCAGCGATTCTCCTCTCTCTCTCTCTCCTTCAGGAATATCGCTCGGGGAATCGAGAATATTCAGCGTACCACCGAGGCTTTCGCCTCTCTTTTAACGAGCGCCAGGCGAGGAGTCGTCTATCTCGTCGCTCCGTGCAGCCGCGAACATATACATATATATGTATATACGCGCGCGGCGTTAATTCTATCGCTCGCGAGATCTGCCGCCGAGGCAAAGGCCGCCGCGCGGCGACGCTCAAAGGCGAGAGAGAGAGAGAGAGAGAGCCGCGTGCGATAAGAAGCGCGCCGCGCGCTTTCCCGAGATATATCCCGAGAGCGACGAGGCTGAAGAAGACCTTCGAGTTCGCGCGCGCAGTTTACGCAGAGCCGATCGGCGCCTGCTGCCGCTGCAGATCGCCCGGCCGAGATTCCCGCGCGGATCTCAGATGCGCGGCTTTCAGTCGAGGATTATGGTTTTTTTTTGCTCTTCGCTATCTTGGAAATTTAATAATGGGCTTTTAGCGCGGCTATATCGGGATAATTTTCTAGATAATTCTCCGCCTTCTCGCGCGTTAAAATATTTGCTTTATTAATTCAAATATGTATTCTCGCTCGGAAAAATTTTAATATCGAACCCCCGGGTAAGGTGATAATCCAATTACTTTGTAAAGCTACTGCTTTTTTAATAGATAAAACCGCCTATATTACGAGCTAGTTTTTTAAAATCGTAGAATAATTTTACAACATTATTGGCCGCGGCCTTACGTAATTTCCATAATTAACACGGCGATAACAACGGAAAAACTGGCCGAGCAACCAGTATTAAAGGCCAGGAAATACCACCCATAAACTACTATCAGAACAATTTGAAAGCATAAACGCAGGCAAAACCTGTACTACAAAGTTTAGTACGTAACTAATGATGCCGTAAAAAAGGAGCAAACAGAAAGGTTCCGTGAAGCATCGGGTCAAGTATATACCGGAGCTCTCGGGCTGCATACAAGGGAGGCCGAAAAGATAAACGGAGCTGCGCCGCGCTCCGGAGAAAAAGAAAGGGCGAGAGCGTAATTGGCTCACTTTATGACGCCCCCGCTTCTCTCTCTCTCTCTCTCTCTCTCTCTCCTGCGGAGCGCGTGCAAGTACACACGCGCGCGCGCGCTGCTCCGCGCTCTCGTCGTCGTGTTTAGATAAAGTTCGACTCGGCTTTTTGCGCCGCGCGGCGCGCGAGAGAGCGAGAGATAACCTAATCGCTCTCGTAAAAAGCACGTTTACGATCCACGCGGAGCTTTCCACGGGCGCGACGCGCGATCCTTTTCCGCGCGGTGCTTCCACCGCGGAATTGTCGCCCGAGCAAAGGAATTGCGTGCATTATCGTCTTTGGATTATCGGCGGGGCGCGGTATCTTGTTTCCGTCGCGCGACTTTACGTGACGGGACTGAGCTTATGGGTAGATTAGATTTAGTGCGCGGGGAATTTGTAGTTTCTTTTTTTTTAGAACCCCATGAAACGTTACGTCTTATTACACGGTACGTTATTGTTTACTCGAAACTGTAATGCGTTGAAATAATTATTTACGCCGATAAAGCTCATTACCGCAATCAAGCCCGGATCAAAAAATAACCCAGCAGAACAAACGTGTTTATTATCCGAAACAGGCCCTCTCTCCTCATTTCTCAACGCGACTCCCGTCGATTTACGCCGCCACGTGTATATCCGTCGAGCTAATTCTCGCCTCCATTAAGCCACACGTATATATATACATATATATATACGAAAAGCGAGAGTGGATCTCGGGGATCGGGGCGAAAAATTTCTTAATTCGGGCGGAACGATCGCAATGCGCGCCTCGCTAAAATTGCCGGAGATTGCGGCCGCGGCCGGCTTCAAAGGTGGTCCTCCCCCCCGGTTTCGTTCTCGAGCGCGAATTACGCTTTGTTCCGCGGGCCGCTATCGCGTGTGCGCGCGCGCGCGCGCCACGAGTTTTCGCCGTTGCCTTAATTCGAATTCCGCGCGGAGAGTCACCTGTCGGCGCGCGCGCGCCGAGTGCGCACTTTTCGCGCGCAGTTAATGAATCGAACGGCTGAATGCGAGAAGATTGCGCCGTTGAGCGGAATAATTGGCGTAATGACTAAATTTGCCGGGGCTCGTCTTTGTGGGCTTTTGAATGCAGGCAGAGGCGTTTAATGCGGTACAGAGAATGCGAAGTCGTGACGAATTATTGTAATTTTTTTCCAAATTGAAAATTTTTCAAGCTGGAATGTTTCGGTGATGTTTTTTTCTTTTTTTTTTTTAATAGCGGAATGTTTTAAACTCTGAAACGCGTAAAAGGTGTATGTACCTGTTCATTAATCAGAGTTAGTCGAAAGCGGAAAGTTTTTCAAATTAGTAAAAAAAAAACGACTTTTATGCAATAAGAAACCGGAAAGTAACGTCACGAAGGATGCTTTACCCATTAATACTCAAAGATAAATCTTGGATAAGCACGCAGCATCATTAGGCATCGTTCCCCAAGCCAGTTCTATTCCAGGTTCCGAAGTGTTGTCGAATCATCAGTTAAAATTTCGTGGTTTTTGGTTTTTCGAAGCGGTCGTCCCTCCCTCGGTCGTTAGCGGCCTCTCCCCGAGGCCTCCATTTGTCAGTGATCCGGGGACACGCGTATGACGCTATACGCTCGCTCAATTTTTCAGGCTTTCCGGAGTCCGCGCGCTTCCTTCGACTTCGGCCCTGGTATTTCTGGGAGATAATTTCTCCAGCGAGGCGAGTGTCCGTCACCGAAGCGGCTCGCGTCATTTGTCAGGATAAAGGTCGCCTCCTCGGGACCTCTTTTCTCTCGGCAATCTGCGCCTGCCGTCGCCGCTAATATTTGTCACATTCGAAAATTTCGGGGTTTCGATTTATTTGAAACATGATTTTTCCATTTTCGAGGTAATTAAGATGTTTGGGAGGGAAAGCATGCGACATGTGTTGAACGCGAGAAAGTTTACTATTTTGTCTGTAATTTATAAAAACCTTTTAAACGTCTTCATTTTAGTAAAACTTATTGAAAATTTATTGTTCACAATATTATAGATTAAGTTTTTGTAAATAAAAATTGAAATATTAGTTGCATTATTAATTTACATTTATATATTAATTTAAAAATATTATAATTTTTTAATATACATAATTAATAATAAAAAGTAAGGAAAAACACATACCTGATTTCAGTTGGCCCCTGATTCTCTTATTATCAAATGTAATTCAGAGGCCACTTGGATAACCACGATAAAAAATTGATTGTTTAAACATTTTTAAAATAATAATTACATGTTAAAAATTTATAACAATATTTATTCATGCAAGTAGAACAATATTTTTCACGATTGAAGGAAAAAAAAAATTCGAATTGCCGAAACCCGGGATTGAACCGGGGACATTTAGATCTTCAGTCTAACGCTCTCCCAACTGAGCTATTTCGGCT
>UCOM01001661.1:0-37221 GCA_900474385.1 Ormyrus pomaceus
AAAAAATGAATTGCGCATTATTTACGGTTCTATCCCCACTTCGAGGGTATTGCCGGTAAATAAAAAAGAAGAGGTTAAACAAAAAGAATCGAAGCGAACTTCAAGGAAGTTCGACAATAAATATATAGCTTATTTATTCCAAGATGCAACAACAATGACGGACCGCCCTACATTGCTATTGCATCTTGAGACAAATAAGAAATAAAAATAAATTTAAAGAATAAATTCTTAAAATGCGCAAGTCATTACTCAAATATTATTTGAGTATCAAACAGCGTATTCGATTTAAATCTTTGCCTAGGCGTTCGGGAATCGAGCGAATTCTTTTTTAATCTTTGATTTGAAATTGTGCGGAGTTGGAATAAGGTAAAGAGACGGAAATTGAGAGATTATTGCACATTTTTAAGTAATCGAATAAAAGAGAAGTATGGGATGTTAAAAGTCATGGAATACATACATTATTTCCCAAGAATCGTTCTAGTTTCTTTTTGCGCATGACTCGAATATCAAGCAAGGTTCTGTTCTATCTACTTCAAATATCTATTTAAAATAAACTTTAAGTTGTATTACTACATCAAAGCTTTGGCCAAAAAACACTTGGTTCAATCACGTATTTCAGAAATTTGTTAAAAAAAAAAACAGAAAAGCTTCTGCAACCCCCGCAACAACAAAAGTTCAAATAGAATCGATAACTTCTCTAAAGTATAACTCCATTCGAACTGAGAAAAAGCGCCTCGTGTCCCAATGACATAGCTTTTATGTCTTGATGGTACTTGGCCGACATTTTCCGTTCGACCCCCGCAAATAGCATTTCGGGGGTTCGGTTCCATTCGAGAGCGAATTTCTCCGGAATATATATAGGCTCTCTCCGGGAGGAAGGGGGAGGAGGAGGAGGAGAAGCCGGGCGCTACAGGCGGTCGTTACTTTATCGGTGCGGCGCGCGGCGCTCTCGCCGACGACTTTGAGGCTGAAAAACATCGTTACCGGCAAATGACGCAGAAACGAGCGAAGCGTTACGCATTACGTGAGCACTGCGAAAACTTCGACCCCATCATCCCGGTGGCATGTAAAAAACACTCGTCCGGGGGAAGGAGCTGCGACGTCGGTGTGACGCATCGCAGATCGTCCGCACGTAAGAAAACCCCCTCGTTATTGATGAAATGCATTACTCGCTCTCGGTATTCTGCAAATTTGAAAGAGCTCTCTCCTTTTCTCTGCGACGTTTAAATTTCGGCGCATTTGTCATATGGAAATGTAATAAGTACCGATGCGCCGCGCTGCGTTTAAGTTGTTACTCCTTGAAATTAAGAGGTACGTCGTTTGGGACGAGTCGTTATTCACAAGTCCTCTGCTTCAAATCGGATCCTCTCGCAGTTTTTGGTTCTCGAAATTTATGCCCAAGATTGTAAAGTAACACGAGCTCTCCGACATTCGTTAATACTCGACTCGATTGTCATCGCGGCGCAATAGTCGTTCGCAGCTCGTGTATAAAATCGAAGCCGCAGTAAATACCGCCCCATTAAAATGTGCACGCACGAAAAGGCCGATTTTCTTCCCCATTTGCCGGCGATAAGGAAAGCGAAAACGGGCGGAAGAAGTGGGTGAGCGCGCCAAAGTACGTCCGCGGCATGAACGACCGGTTCCTCCGGTAATCGCGCGTCTGACCGTGTATATACAGGCTCTCTTACGCGTACGCCTTATTGAAAACTCGACGAGGCCGACTTCTCTCCTCCTTCTTTCCTTTTTCTCTCTTCGTCCCCTCGTGTACTCGACATTAGCATATTTTCCGGGCGTCCCGGGACTTCCGCTGTCGTTTGCAATGCGTCGTTACTCTCGCTCTCGTTCGCCGCTCTCGTCTCCCTCGGGCTCTGCTCTTTTTCTCTCTCCTCTCTTCTTTCCTCTGAAGAAATTGGCAGGGATGATTTACGCGATAACTCGGTTATTTGATCTGGGAGAATAAAGGAAAATGCAAATTGCACGATGGGAAACTGAAAGTAATCTTTTGCAATAGATACCGCCTTTTTTTTACAAGCTGCTGCTCTTGCCTTGGGAAAATGCAGCGTTGGCTTTCTTTTGTGCTCTATGGGCAGAGAGTTCTTGTAGCGGTAAGATTGAGCTTTTTTTAATTTAAATTTTAACGACTTGTGACTTTTTTATCTTACCGAGATCGGCAAATAGAAGATTCTTTAGAATGTTCTTGATAGCGTTAACATTTCACGTTATCGATTGATTGTTTTGATGTGAGCAAAGTGCATAAAATCATTTGATGCTCCAAGTTGAAGTTTTATTAAAAATATTATCTATAAAAAGAAATATTCCACGGATTTGTCTTCAGATCATTAAAAATTTAAGTTGGTTATTAAATAAAAGTTTTCAAAAAATAATATTTTGAAAGAATTTCTAATAATAAATCTTGGATTCTTCAATAAATAATTAAGTAAAGTGCAGCTTTCTCTCTTCTTAATACATTTACCAGCTATCAAACGCATCCTCGTCTACCTCAAGTAAAAGTCTAAAACGAAGCATCGCGTCCTGAAGTTTTGACGTCCGTCAGAATCCACCTCCCAGGAGGAGAGTAGAAGCTAACCACCGGAATTTCCTGCTCGCTCTCTTTGATTCTTCCCATCCTATTCGCCCGAGACTCGCGCGATCTCGTATACTAAATAAAAATAAGACTATACGCTTTGCGCGCGCGGCCCATAAATATTCCAGCTCGGGATCGACCTTCGGAGGAGCGGAAGAGAGGAAGGCGACTCTCCGCATATAATATTCCCGCGAATACTTCGGAGAAAATTCTCCGCGAAACTTTCTTTGTACGCTTGCAAACGGAGAGAAAGAGAGAGAGAGAGAGAGAGAGAGAGGGAGCGAATTATGCCATGCAGAGCATGTAAAATGAAAGTAATAGTTTTGGGAGGAGGGCGAGAGACTCGAATGGAAAAAGTAAAGAGAGAGAGAGAGAGAGAGAGAGAGAGAGAGACGCCTTGGCGCAAAGGCGAATTTATCGGAGCTCGCGATCGGGAGACTTCCTTTGCTGAAATTCATAGAATGCCTGAGAACTTGGCCGAGTTTGATTATGTAGAGACAAGAGAGCTGCCGGCTTTATCGGCGCCGCATATTTATCATGTTAAAATGCGCGCAAAACGGGGGTTCGGGCAATGAAATGATTTAGCGCTCTTGTAAACGTGGAACGAGAAAAAAAAGCTGGCTCTCGGGCTAATTTAAAATTATGATATATTTGCCGCATTATGAATGGCCTACTTAAGTTTCAATGTAACTCGAGGAAAATCCGAGGAAAATCTGTTGGAGAAATAAATGATAAGGCTATAGAAAAGATTGAAAACTAAGTGTTTGCGACAGAGATAATCGGGATTTCTTAAGCAAAAACGTGCTCCGCTGGTAGACATTTTCTTGTCGGAGGCGTGCTTTACTTATTTCTGCAACTCCTTATGATGAACGACGGCAGTCGAATTATTTATCGCTCTAAACTATTTTCTAAATAAAATCGATATCAATAATTCACGCTGTGCCGTATCAAGTCGTATTTTTACGAAATGCAACGTTTTTCGACCCGACCGGCGTTTTATCAATGTTTCTCGCGTACTTCTGAACAAGGCAGGAAAGGCTTCCGCCCGGCGAGCGAAGCATCTTCGCTTATCCAAGGTTTGCGCAGCAGCTGGCCATTTTCGATCGCACATATTTTCCCGGGCGCTCCGAGGCAGACGTGAACAAACTCTCCGCCGTAATACGCAATTCCCTTTTGCGCCAAGAGAGAAAAAAAAAGCTATCGGGAGAAAGAAAAAAGAATATATATAATATATACAGAGGCGCTCCGCGCGATTTCTTTACATATTCAAACGCGATATATTTCAGCGGCCGGCGCGGGGCAGCCGGAGTTTTTTTCAGGCTCCTTCGCGCACTCGGTTATTTCAGATATTCTCGTGGAAAAGAAGTAAAGTGGCGAGGAGGAGGAGGAAGAAAGGAATAAATATGCGTGCAGCCTGGCAAAAAGAGCGGTTCGAGAGTGAAGGAAACGGGCAGGAAAGCGTCGTTGATGTATGTACTGTGATTTTCACCCCCTCGAATGCAAAAAACCGCTGTGGATGGAGAGAAAAAAAACTTTGGTCCTTGTTACATTGTGAATGTGATCATTGTGTGATGCTGCACTTAATAGTCCTTTATTTAGTATAAGATTGAATTTATTTTTTTTATTACATGCATTAGTCACTAAAGTAATGTACTTAAATCAACCTTCATACATCACTGCTTCTAGGTCGATTTATGTACTAAAGATTCTTCTCTATTACGAAAAGTAGTTTTCATTTCGATAAAATTTTTTGAAGCAAAAAGTCATAAAAAATATAAATTGCTATTATTAACGGTCAAGATTGTAAATTGCTCTAAATTGATTTACAACTTTTTAAGTTTTTCGCAAACATAGAGTTCAATAAAAATCTTTAGCTGTTTGCCCTTAAGACTGCTCGTAGGTTTGCTTACTAGGATAAATAGCAATTGAGAAAATAAAGAGCAATGCATTTTAATTCACTTGAATTGCCTCTAATAAATAGCTAATGCTTAAAAAGGAAAGATTAGAGCAAATACTAAAGCATAATAATGGAGCAAACAGTATAAGTGTAGCAAATTACTGATCCTATATTTATGATAAGAAAACTTTATAAATTTGACTACGTCATTCTGTATATCCATTTATAACCCTTAATAGCTAATGAGCATCTAAATCTAAATACAAAGACTGCAAAACATATAATTTTATTCAGAAGATCTCTGAATGAGGGCCATAAATTTATTAAATAATCATTTTTCTGATTTGACTTTTGAATTACGTACAGCGAAAGATAAATTTTTGTATTAATTTATGGAATTGCTTAATTACATTATAATGTTTTTTCCTGAAAGGTATTTAAGAATTTTAATAGAAAATTTAATTAAACTGGAGAGCACTTGTTCTTGCATAGAGGGGTAAATTCTACGAATATTTTGCTTGGGTATCACGTTCACTTTTGCTTGAATTTTTTAATTTTCTGTTAATCTCTATTTTTTGCCTGCGATAGTTCGTAATTAGACTGTACTGGAAAATTTTTCTAAATAAAAGTTGAAAACTCCTAAATTGAAGAAGAAATGAAAATTTTTGCGACAAATTCAGTAGCTCTTCAGTTTAATAATCGTCCATAATACGGGCGAAAAACGAGAGACAGTGCCTAAAATCAATGGAGTGCAAACGCAATAGTCGATAAAACGTGTCAGAATCATGACGCATGTCGATCGCTCCATAAAAACGGCCAATCAGCGGCTAACAGCATCTGATAATTGTTTAAACTCGTGAATCAGTCCGGCTTAGCATCGAATTCGGAGCTTAATTAGATTTTGCGCTCCCGCGACAAGTCAACCCCGCTAATACGCGTATTTTAGTCGCGGGGGGGAGTATAATGCCGCGCCTCGATCGAGAGAAGTTCATATCGATGCAGAAGCGTAGTTGGCGCCGCTCTCTCATTGTCTATTATATTAACGCTCGGCGGTGGCGGCGGCGGCGGCGTCGGCTATTTCGCAGATTATTGATGACGGGCTGTCCCACCTGCGTTTATCGCATTATTTATTCCACCCGCTAATCGCGTCCGATGATTGCGACAATAAATCGACATTTTGTAGTCCGCTATTACGCGCGCCCGGGCCGTTTTGTGCCTATGGTAATTCCGTTTAATAAGCGGCCCGGCGCGGATACTCGCCCGAGCAGTTAAAATGAAAAATTGACGGATTAATCATTTCTCGGGTTGCGGATGTATATGGCTAAGCGCCGAGTCACACCGATTTTCCCGGCCCGTCTTAATATTCATTTTTCTCTTCGGGCTCCTATCTTTAAGCCGCGCGTTCCGCCGGGGAATTTATATTCCCTTGATTAACATACTCGCGTGCGACGCAGTTAACCGGTAATTCGATGAAGTCACAAGCGCCCCCCCCCTCCCCCCTTCGCCTCGTTCAGCCTTTATACGAGGAGATAAGGCACTCGATCGAAGCACCTTGTTAAATAATTTTGTCGCCTCGACTTCGGGCTGCGACATGTTTTTCCTCCTTTTACTTTTCACGCATAAATACTGTAAATATTGTGAGAACGACACTGGGCACTAATTTTCAGCCGGTTATGGCTGAGATAATTTAATCGGAACACTTTTCTCAGCTTAATAAATTGATTTTAAATTAATAATAGTGCATTAAAATTGGCCGTTTATTATCTTGAAATAACGTAGCGTTGCATCATGGGTGGTAACTTTTTGTTTCGTTTTATAAACTTAATAAATATTGCTTTTAATAATTTTTCATTCAGATCGATAACGCCGGCAAGTTCCTAAAGTATTCTAAAAAGATAGGCGAACTGGGATGGAAATTACCAGTGCAGGAAGAGAACCATTAAAAGTTTGCAAGGGTCAATTCCACTCAAATACACTCAAATATTATTTGACTAGCAGGTCTAATCGGGGAGCAGCATCTCGAAGGCATCCTCCCTGCCATACATATTGACCGAGTCATTGTATTACAGCTAGATGGGATTATTAACAAACTATAGTTGCAAGTACTGCAAATTATCTTCTACCTAGTTCAATAATATAAAGAAAGAATATTTTTAAACATTTCCTGGGCTTCTCAAATTTAGCGGAAAAATTAATTGGAGCCTCTTTTATTACAAACAAAATAATCGTGTAAATTAATCGCAGAATTCGAGTAAAGCTTGCGAATAAACCTGGAAAGCCGTTGAATTCGACGAGGGTGTTGAGCTAACGCAGCCCCGTATCGATTCCTGCAGCGGTATTGCTCTCTTTCCCTCGACAAGTACTTGTATATATATCTACCTTTTCCAGTTCGTTTGATGGTGTTTATCCCCGGGAAAGTAAAAGTTTTCGGTTTTTGTGAAGTTTCCAATGTTGTTATTGATTGAATTAGACGTTGTAATGAAATGTTTACAGTGATTGCGAAGTTGCGCATCGCGTTTGATTCAGTTTTAATAGAGTTAGCAACGGCTTTTCATTATTTTCTGTGAAGTGTCTTTTCAACCTTGTAAATATTGGGATAAAGTCTTGAAAATTATTGAAGTTTGCTGCTCGAGTGGCAACAAGTACAAGTTTCAGTTTTCTGCGGACAAGTTTACAACCTTTTATCAATTACATTTATTAGATTTCGAATACTTTTTATTTTTTAGTTTATAAATATTAAATAAATAATTTATTTATTATCTATTATTCCCATTACCGCTTTACTAAATTTAATCCTTGCAAAAAGCATTTTCTCCAAACAAATATCTCCGTAATATTTGTAAAATAAAGCGATCGCGAATTTCAGCTTTTTCATTTATATTTTTACTATGTTTTTCAGTTTTCCCTTTCTCTTTTCATAGATTTTTATTTTCATTCTAGAATTCCCTCTATATTACAATACTCCTATCTCTGCCGGCATGTTTAAAACATTTCAAAAAACAAAAACATAACAGGATTCCGTCGAATAAACAAAAAATCTCTAAAATCCCAGCATGCAGTAACTTTGAAGATTTTATGAAAACTCGGAAATAAAAGTAACAAAATTTGCTTCCTTTCCTTTCCCTTCGTCTTTTTGCTGAGCTGTTGTACGTGTTTTTATTGTCTCCGTTTTCTCTCTTTACCCTTCCATATTCGCCCGGCTTTTTTATTCCTTAGCTTCCGCGGACACGACCCTCGAGCACAGCACACTGATGTAGCTGTTTTGTGTGGCTGATAAGCCGGCGAACGATGAAAGTTTCGATTGAATTTGACAGGGCGCAAAATTGTTCCGTGTACAGATGCCATAAGCGACCGGGCGGTGGCCTACACGATAAAAGCATTTCTGTATTTATATAGAATCATTGAACTCGGCTTCTTGCCTCTCTTTTTTTCCAAATCGAGAAAAGTTAAGGCGACGTGGGATTGAAAACTTCATTTGTATTATGAAAAGGGTTTACAAAGTATACAAAAGCTTTTGTCCCAAAAAACGTACATCAATGTCATATTATTTCAAACGACCGCTTTATACTTGTGCCAAAAAACCGCAATCCGCGAAGAAATTCCCTTTAAAATCCCGAAAGTCGGCAAAACGCCTTTAAGAAAAAGCCTAATGTCACGCGAATTAAACAAGTTTCCCGAAGAAGAAGAGCCGCGGCCTCGCCGAAGAAGCGCAATAAAGTTGACGAAAAGCCCTCAAAGTCCGGGCAGCGAGAGAGAGAGAGAGAGAGAGCGGGTAAAAAAAAGAGAGCGGTCGAGCAGCTTGGCATCGACACGGCTTGTCTGCCGCGCAGACTATCGTATACACACAGAGAGCCAGACCGTCCCGGTCAGGTTCAACGTACAGACAGCCCCGGTGGCAACAACCCCCGGTGCCCTTCGTCCTCTCCCGCGTCCCTCCCGCCGTTTCTCTCGCAGCCGCAGGCCGAAGGCCCCGGACGACGACGCCGAGCGTCGTCTTCTCTGCAGGCGCCGATAACGATAGCAGCGGCGGCGGCGGGGGCGGCGAGGTTGTCAAAAACGCGCGGCTGCTAGTTTTCCCTGCTGATTCGAGAGCCGGTGTGATGGATACTCCGCGACTTATCTGCGGCTTTTTTTGGCTGAACGGCCGCTTAGTTTTCGCAACGAGCCTTGGGTGTGTGTTTGCTGGGAGAAGCGCGTGGGTCGAGAGACGCTTTAGAGCAGACGGCTGAGAGGACGGCCCGACGTTTATTTTGCGTAGGAGCTTTAGAATTCAATTGCCGGGAAATTGATATTTTCGAGCTATCAAGCATGAAGCAATTAATGTTTTAGTTTCCGCAGTGAAAACATTGCCGCTTCGTATGGCAAAGTGAAAATGTATTTTTCATCGGGAAAGATATGTTTCTGGGGATTACGTGTTTTGCTTTGAATCGCTTGTTTTAATTAAAATTGCTCCGTTGCATAACTTCGCTTTATCTGAGAACCAAGATTCTTGGAATTGAAATTGTATTATTGTTTTCCGAGAAGTCAACCAAAATCGTCTTTTCTCTGTTTCAAGTTTTGCTTTGAATCGCTTGTTTTAATTAAAATTACTTTGATGCATAATTTCACTTTATCTGAAGTACCAAGATTCCTGGAATTGAAATTGTATTATTGTGTACCGAGAAGTCAACCAAAATCGTCTTATCCGTTTCAAGTAATTCGAATGGGAATTCTCATACTTTATATCAAGTAAAACGGCGAAAGAAGTCATTTGAGTCGTTAGCAAAATCATTAACGGACTGAAAAAGAATTTAATTATTTATAAAATTTAAGCTCTCTTTTAAGCTTCGTTTAACGTTATTCTCAATGCGCTTGCGCAATTGTTATTCGTCCAAAAGAGACTCGAGGCTTTAATCGCGCCGGCGGATTATTGAAATGGGCTATAACTTTTGGGATAACAAAGTCAAATTGCTTCTTCTCCGAATCGCGCGTCTGGCAAGCATCGACCGGCGCTCGAGAGTCCCTGCAGTTTACTCGCGCGCATTGAGCAAGGATTGAGAAAATCGAGCAAAAAAGCCGTGGGATTTTCGCTAAAGACGGGAGAAAATGCGAAGGGAGATAGTGGAAGAAAATAAAGCGTATGTGTACATTAGATATATGGATTGCAGATTAGATCTGTGCTTATAATACGCTACTTTGAATTCGGAAAATTTATGGCAAGTGTCTTTCTGCACGAGAAGCAAAAGTAGTTCGGGCAACTTTGGGAATGCTTCCGCAAGATTTTATAATCCGGGCGGAGAAAGTGCTTGGAGAAAGAGAAAAGACGGTGGCCTTAATTAGTTTCCATAATTTAACTTCGTTAATTAAGAACCCACCGGTAGCCGCTTAATGGAATAATGCGAGCGGGACACAGTTCGTGTCTTTCATTTGCTTGTTGTATTACTTAAGTCCTTGAGATTTAGTATGATCTTGTTTTTGTTAAATTCACGGGATATTGAATATATATTTAGTTAAACAATTTTATTCCGAAAATAGATTATTGAGAATAGAAACAATTATCGAGAATATCAATGGTAATTTAACACACTATTCTATTTTCGTCTGACCTCCAAGTTTTTACTACTGAATGGTACGAAATTTCGAACCAAGGCCATTTGGACCTTTCCAAACTATGAATACTAATTTAAAATGTATATTTTAATTTGGAAAAAGTACAACAAAATGTTTGCATGAAGTAGTAAAGGCTTATCTTGCTGAATAGGAAAAAAAAAGAAACAAGGCAGAAGATGAAATATGCGTCTTCACGTGCAAGGAATCGTAATTTATCTTAAAGTATATCTAAACAAAGGTCGGCAGCTCGAGATCCTACTTTTTGCGTAATCGTTTTCAATCAAAAAGTTTTCTTTGCCCGCATGAAATATAGAGCTCCACAACCCACTTTCGGCTCCCCCTGCACACAAAGCGAGATAAAAAAGAAAACAAGCGAGCGCGCGCGCCCGAGTTTTAGCGCGGCTCGGCTCGCGACTCCACGACCCTTTGGGAGAGAAAATTAAGTCAAAGAAACGCATTAGAATAACGAAAAGAGCGAGCGAGCATGGCGAAGTGTCGACTTTTTCCCTTAACCCAAAGCGACCGCTCGAGTTGGCTTTTTAAAGGAAAAGCAAAGTTTTTTGCCACGGCCGCACTTCTCTCACTCTCTCCCTCTCTCTCGACTTTTTTCCAAGGGAGAAACAGAACAGGGCGAATGCGGAATGTAAGATCCCTCGGCCCCGCAGAAATTGCGAATTACTTATTCCCACTCGGCTGACTCAAACACGTCGTTATCTACATTTCGCGCGAGGGTGAAACGGAAGAGGGAGTGCTCGCCGAGGGCGGGGGAGGGGAGGGGGAGGGGAAGTTGCGAATTAACCTTGCAGTGTCTTTCAAAGTTTCATAAATCTTGAAAGAGCGACGGAAGCTGCTTTCGAATAGAACGCCGCTCGCTCTTTTTTTCCGAGAGGAAAAAGAGCGTTCTAAAATTGGCTGGATCGAAATTACCTAGGAAGCACTCGAAATGTTAATAAGCGCAACTTTTTTAAGTAGGATTAAGGAATAACAAAAGTTCATTTCTATAATCGCTGCCGCTCCCGATCGAGCGTTTCCTTTGCAAAAGCGGGTATTACCTTAATACATACCCATCGACGTGGATGAAATTAATGATTGCGGGGGCATACGCCTTTCCGCTGGGCGCAGACGACAGTACGACGAGGCAATCGGCCACCCCCCCTTAACTAATAGTCTCAATTATGTCTCTCGAGCACTTCCCCTTCAGGCTTCCAGTGCGGTCTGTCTGACACATAATGCGCAATGCGAGAAAGAGAAGACAAGAGTCGAGAGAAAAGGAGAAAGCTCCCTTTCGGCTCGGAGCAATGAGCCGAGCTCCTGCCCACGGAGAGGCGATAATTTTTCTAAATCGTTCAATTTGTCGAGGACGTGCTGCAGATTTGTTTTGGAAAACGGAAACAACGGGGAGAGAGCCGCGCGCCGCTTTCCTTCTTTCGGCATGGCTTTTTCTACTTCTTCTTCTGCGAGTGAGCTCCTCGGCCGGAGGGGAGAAACGGGACTGCCCCCTTATTGCGCGAGAGAGGAGACTCGCTGTTTTTTATTGCTTGATTTGCATTTTTTTTTTGCGACTCTCCAGAGTGAATTTGGCAGTTTTAAAGCGATTAATTTTATTGGCTGGTTGACTTTTTATTTTAATCGGGGATAATAAAACGCAGGTGCCGGGGAGCATTGTAATCAGACGGTTAACTTTTAACGGAATAACTTAATCAAGTACATTTATTTTTATAATGCACGGTGTAGCTAATAAAGTAAGGCGGTAAACATTAGCCGCTTTTGCATTTTCTTCCGCTTCGAGCCGAAAAAAAAACTCGTCCATAAAGAACGCTTTAATTACGAAATTAAAAAGGACTCTTCCATTATTAAAAATTTCATTACAAGGCAGAGGGAAATCGCCGGTAGTAACATTAAGGCAACCCTTTTCCGAGGGCAAGAGCAAACAGCGCGCGACCCTCGACGTGCCATCGAGCTTAATTATTTTCGAGGATAACACATCGGTCCGATCGCGCGGGGCAGCCCCGAGCGCATCTCCGATTTCTCATTTCCGAGAAAAACGCGCCGGACTGGCAGGAAGAGCCAGAGAGAAAGGAAGGAAAAGCCACTCTCGACAGAAGGGTGTGACGAATTAAGAGCGATGCGCCGTCGCGCGCTGGAAAGAGGAAAAAAAGGAAAAGTGCCGATATAGTGCCGCGGGGCCTTCGGGCGAAGGGGTTACTGTGCTTTTTCTCTCGACGTACGCCTCATTGGCCTTGTCCGGCCTTCTAATGGAGAAGATGTGTTCTCGATATATCTGCCGCAGTTCATCTTTACGCGCGTATACGGCATTTTTTTTTCTCCGACACTTTGCGAGGGAATATACTGCTAAGAGGGGGAACAAATGTGCGCTTTGCCTCGGTTTATTCACTTTCCGATATTGCTCGTCTTGAATAATTAAATAAGCAGCAATTTTGCTAACGAGATCAAAGTTTTGTCTTACTTTAGCGGTCATTTATAACTTCGTTAAGGGTTTAATTATAATCTACTGAATTAAGTTCCTAAAAAAGTCGACATTCGTTTTAAGCTTTAATTAAGAGGAATGATCGAATAACTTACCGGAGGCGTACAAAAAAGTTTAAACTTTCAAGTCACTTTAGAGTTGCAAAATCTTTAATCATTGCTTAATTGTAAGTTACGCTTTGTCAGCGTAAAAAAACCACCGCCAATTCATTGACACTTAGCTTCCTCCAAACTAATTTATCATTCCTACATTTATAATAATACTTCAAATTTAAAAATGCAATTCTAACTCCTACATAAATTTTTTTAAATACTGAATTAATATATTACATATATTTCATATATGAACTATTACTGTAAATATTCGAACGATAAATTAGTTCGGATAAAGTTACGTGTTTGTTATTATTAAGCCAAGATAGTTGACCTAGAAAAGTTTGTTCAGCGGAAGGAAGTGTTTTTATGAAAAATATCAAATGCATACGAATGAATTATTCTTATCGCTATCAATAATTTTATATCAGTAAAAATTTTAACATGTTTTAATTCATCAAATATTATATTGGTTTAAATACAATTCTCCTATGATATAATTGAAAATATCTGTACATATTTTGAGAAATATTATAAACTTGAATCTATATATTTGTTTTTGTACAAACAATAAAAGGTTTTTTTTATCTATACTATCTTTATCAATCATTGATTATTGAAATTTCCAAAATTTGAAAATAGAATACTCCATTATCTCAAAAAAAGTTAAGTTATGGAAGTTTTTAGTGCTATTTAAAGAATTTGAAGCGATTTCAATATTTCTTTAAATAGAAATATATATTAGTTTTCAAAAAAAAATTCTAAAAATGCCGTTTTACACATACAGCTTGGATAAATAAATATTTTTATAGCAGATACTGTTTGTGTATATTTTCCATAACAAATGTAAAACGAACAACTTCTATGTTTAACTAATTTTCATGTTCATTACTTACTATTCTACAAAGATAGTAAAATATACCATTTATCTAAAGATTACAAAATATTTATCATTTGCATCCTTGATACCAAAATCATAATTTTGTACGTATACTTTTCGATCAAAATTTTTGCGTAACGCTATACGACCTTGGCGTTAGAAATTTTCTGGAGATATTTTTAATTATAACTACTAAATTAATTATTCAAATCATTTCAGATACATTATCAATGTAGACGCGATAATTAAGTAGTTAGTCCATATAAAAATACTCTTTTGAAAAATTTTCTTTTAGTTATTCTTTTGTCTGACTTCAAAGTGGTAGAATCATGTTAAAGTGCAAAGTCTTGTAAGTGTTATTGTAAAAATTCTACTATAGTTTAATTTTTAATTACACCCTAGTAGAAATCACACCATTTTTAATACTTTGAGGTTAAATTTTAGGGCAAGGTATGGTTTTTACACATAAGAATCATGCACATATTAATTGTGCACAATTTAGCATAGCTCGGTATATCTATATATAATTTTCACCAATGCTAAAGTGTGCACAATTAATATGTGCAGAATTCTTATGTGTTCAAACCACACCTTGCCAATTTTAGCATTTATTAGCTCATTAAAGAGAATTTTTTTGGCCATTTATAGCACTTTTTTAAAAAATCACCAATTCTTGCTCTAAAAATGTTTTCAATTTCTACCGGGGCATTTGAATGTTTACTAAATCTAAAACAAAAATAACTGAATATATTAATAGACAAATTGATCAATAAATCCATTACTATGAACATTATTTATTCTATAATCACAAGTCAAGTGAGTTAATAAAATGATTCTTAGTTTCAAAATAATTTTAATGAAAGTTAAATTGTAATAATCGTTGTATTCATAAATTTCTCTTCTCTCTTAATTTATTAGTATTTGACGTTTCGTATGTTTTTAAAATAAGCTTTTTACACATTAAATAAGTTTCTGCATATAAAGAACAATTTATGAACGAATTCTTTTTAAATATTGATTGATTGTTTTTAACATTTATAAGTATTATTCTCAAACATTTGTAAATCAATCCGTACTCAAGAATTTCTAAATTCTTCTCTTTTCCAGAATTTTCTTTGCAGTTCTTGCATTGCATTCCTCACAAACGTCTGCTGCACTGACGTTGTCCAGGCGCTTGGCACAACCGGACAATGAAAACAACGCCATTATTGAAGTTCCTGCTTCTAATAAACTAGAAGCTACTGAAGATGTTCCCATTAAAAAAGAAGACAATAAAGAACCTGATTCAGAAAGTTACTTTTTAAAATATGCAAAACAAAAAATAAAAGAATATGGTGCAGACGATGCCTTTTTAGAATATTTAAAAAATTCTAAAGATATTAATTCAGAAAAGTTATTAGAAAGTTTAAGAAATTTAAAAGATTCCGATTCAGAAGATGGTGATGACGCTGATTCTGATTCAGAAAGTTGGGATTTAGACGATTTTCATTCAGAAGATGCTGGTAAAGAAGACTCTGATTCAAAAGCTGGTGATGAAGATAATAGTGTAGATGCTGGTAAAGAAGACTCTGATTCAAAAGCTGATGATGAAGATGATGAAGAAAATGATGATGAAGATGGAGATGAAGAATTTATCGATGAAGAATATTCTGGTGATGGAGATGACAATGAAGAAGATGATGTAAAAGATGATGATGATGATGATGACGATGATGACGATGATGATGATGACGATGACGATGACGATGACGATGACGATGAAGAAGATGACGATGACGATGATGATGAAGATTCTGGTTTAAAATGTGCTCATCAACCCGATATAAAGATTCTGATTCAGAAGTTGATAATGAAGATACAGAATTAAGTCAAATAGGTAAATGACTCATTTGAATTGACTTCCTAATAATTTTATTGTAATCGAATTGGTTCTATTTAGTAAATACAGTGAATAAATTTTTTAAATATTGTCTCATTTGTATTTTTTAAATCCTGCAGTTTAAAAATTTTCATTTATTCTAAATTAAAACTTCTAATATTATGATTACCAAATTCTTATTATTTCAAAATTTTAAAGTAAACAAGGCTCCAGCTGTATAAAATATGTAAAAATATTATTTCATGTACACTAAATCAAAAACTGCTAGTTTATATTTACAAGAGAGTCATTTTGTTTGAAATGCGAGATAAAAATCTGATTGAAAAAAATTACGTACACCCTTCGAAGGAGTCAAGGTCGTTGGTGAGCTATATTCGAAAGTTGACGCAAAAGTACGTGTTTGGTTCAAAATAAGTAAGTGGCATAAATGAATATTAAGTAAGTATAGAAAAACTTTTTCTAGCGTCTAAGGCAGGGTCTCTCCTCAAGTCAGTCTGCATTACCTTACAGACGAGTTCAGCAAATAGATCCGGGACGAATTGTAATTAGTATACGCGTGAAATATCGGATTCTGGCACTCACCATAACAGTGTCACACCTCTGGATCATCGATTTGGGTGAAACTTTGGAAGTTGTTTTCTAGTACCGAATAATGAAACGCACCACCTTTGGTTTGACCTCATAGCGCTTTAATTAGTGGATAAAGTACATTTTGTTATCATAACGAGTACATTTTGTTATCATATATCTATTGCTAAAAATATCATATATGTATATATGATATTTTTAGCATTGCCTATATGAACAATGATAATGCTTTTTTTGCCTAGCGGGCCGAAAGTACTACTTTCTCGCCCGGCGCCGGATCAAGAACGTTGTATTTTCGGCCTCGCTAGGCAAAAAAATATTATACAATCCTCGGGAGATAAAATGGCAAACCCATAGGTAATTCTTTCTCTCCCTAGGGCCGCAATATACTATTAGTTGCATCGGTTGAATGAAAGCTCATGAGATCAAACTAAAGGTGGTGTGTTTAATATTCAGTACTAGAAATCTAGAAGTGTGACACTCGCCTGGTCAGCTGATTTCAACTGTATATGAAAGCACTTGCTTGAGTGCATGAATAGATCAACTCCACTTTATGCAGGTACGATAAATTAAAACTACACCCACACTATATATCAAAAAATAATATTTGCAACGCGTTCACGTAGGAGCAGATTGTATTTCTATACTACTTTTTAAATAATTAGTTAACTTATAGTAATATACAATAAATAATAAGTAAATCCTATGTACAACATTTACTCACCCGCGCATAGGGCTGGCTTACGTGGAGTACTCAAAATCTAAAGCATATTATAAAATATATGACTAAATAATTTAATTTTGGGGAAGCTACGTGCCAATAAATCGGCAACGAGTTTTTACTTTGTCAAATCTATTTGCTTGACTTTTAATACAATTATGACATGTTTTTACAACAACTTAAAAAATTGCTATCACGAAGCTTCCTCTAGGAGGAAGCAATAATTATTCGAAGGCTCATTTCTCGTTAATTAAAAAATTGAGAAAAATAATGGCGCCAATAAAAGCCGCAAAGCATTAGGAATAATTTATGTTGCCCGTCGTAAAAGTGCAAAGTTAGCCATAAAAATGTCATTAATCGAAGCGGCAATCTGCAGGTCGCATCGGCGCGCACCGCCACGATCGCCGAGTGGCCGTCATCATCATCAGCCCCGTCATTCGGCTCTCTCGTCAACATTTCGAAATTCTGCGCTTGAATTTCCAAGTTTCATCCTTGCTCCGGCTTGGCTTCGGCCTCTCTTTTTAGCATTGGGTCCTTTGTCGGGAGCCTCGTAAATTTCGCCCGGCGCGCCGAGAGCCCAGTACTTAAACTGCACTTAGACTCCTCTTTCTCGCATTCGATGCCGTGCCGATATGTTCGCACTTGCCGCCGCGCTGCCTTTTATGTGCCAGTCAGCTCGAAAAACGCGCGGATGAAATATACACGTCCGAGCGCGGCTCTCTCGCATTTGCAAGGAAGGCGACTCTGCCCCGCGCGTCTTTCATCTCTTTCTCGTTTTCTCGCGGGAGCAGAGATTTCCCCGAGCTCCCTCTCTCTCTCTTTCTCTCCCGAGTCAATGAACATTGGCCTTTACGATCAATCTATCGGGAATCCGCGGGGATTATGGCTCCGGGAGTAGGAGGGTAGAGGAGCTCAGGTGGCGGCGCGCGCCGGCGAAAGATGAAAGATATCTCTTTCCCCGAGATTGGCCGAGAGCCTCGCCATTCTGCGCTCTTGCGCCCGGATACGGGCTTATATTATTCCTGGCTTTTATGGCCTTCGACTATAAACTCGCGGCGGCCGCGTCATTTTTCCCGCGGCGCTGATTTTCAAAGGTGACTCCATCCCCCCCCTCCCCCCCCCTCCCTCGGCCGGAGGGGGCGTCTTTTACAATCGGCTGCTGCTGCTCTGCTCCTTTTTTTTCTACCCGGGCGAGGAACTACTCGTTGCCACATTAGCACCGCCGAGAGAGGCCGAATTATTATTCGCCTTGAGGAGTTTTAATGCGCCCCGAGATTGTCGGACGCGCACTGGAACGGTAATTGTCAAGTCGTTACCGAGCCGGGAGGTTTTAGTGGACTGGATTAATAGCGCGACTGAGATAATAAAAAAAATTAGCTTCGTTGTCGGCTGTAAATTTCGAGATCGTGATCGGGCTACTGTTTTCGCCGAGGCTCCCGAGATGATCCGAAGCGCTTCAGCTCATAAACGCCGGAATTTATATGCGAAACTGCCAGGGATTACGGCGCGAAATTGCGCTATTTAACGATATTCGCTGCTGTGCTACTTTCTGCCTCTCCTGGGAAGATATGTCTATTGCAAATTATTGTTTCAGTCGAGATAAGGAACGTCATGGGAGAATCTCCTTTTCCGAAAATCTCGCACTTGGAACATTTAACAGCTTAAAAATTTGGTGTGGTTTAAATGAACGAAAGTTTAAATCAATTTTTTTTTATTACTAAATCCATACGCGTTGAAGTGATCAAACAAGCTTTTGTTTTTCCAAAATAATACCTAAATTCTTAATCAAAAATTCATAAAATAACGTATCAAATATGGAAAAATATGGGCATAATTTTTAACGTTTGTTACATATTCAAATAATATAAATTCAATATTTAAAATAGCATGTCCACACAGGAAATTCACATATCATGCATATAAATGTACTTTCAGCAGTATTTTATTCCACTTTCGAATTGAAAATTCAAATATTCGATATAAAAAAAAAAGTTATAATATCAGAATATGAAAACAATGTTATCTGATTTGCGTGCAAATGCAAACGTATTCACTTTTTTAAATTATGAAATTAACATTGTTTTCAATGTAAAAAAAGCACTTGGAATTTTTTGATAGAAACTTTGAAATAAATGTTTGCGCGTAAGTAAAGTAAACGAAACGTGCATTACGTAAAAAAATTATGCAATATAAATAAAAATCTACAATGACTCGAGGGGTACTTACTTTGTTATGGCTCAAAGTAATATTGCACATTAAACTCAAATGCTAAAATGAGGAATCCAGATAACTTGTGCATAAACACACTGTGTACATAAATAAAGCACATATCTTAACGAATAAAAGCTTAAGAGCATTTGGCTCTAACTCATTGGGGCATAAAGCATGAAACGTGCTCGTATTTGCATCTGTTAAAATAATGAAGATTACTCTCATAAGCTCCCCTTTGATTATTTAATTCTCAGTCGGCTACAATCTAGCAGCGCGATTATAAGGATCGTGGAAACGTCGGATTCAAGTGCGTAGTTCCCCCCTCGGGTGACTATTAAAGAGTAACGCTAATTGCACTTTCCAGCTTGAAACTTGCCGATTAAAAGCGAAAAAACTCGGTAGAGCAGCTCTCCTGCCTTGGGTGCAGGAGAGCCTGCTTGAGAAATTCATGCGTGCCGCGCAATTTTAGCGAATTAGCCAGAACAAAACCAGAATTCGCATTATAAGCTCGGGCTCTCGGTGCAATCGCTGCCACTTCATTCGCGATACTTAATGGCCGCAAGTGCGCGATTAAACGCAAACATACCAAGCGCTTTAGGCACTAAAGCCGCGCACCGAGAGAAAAAGTGAAACTTTTCTCTCTCGAGGCTCTCTCTCTCTCGTAATGTCTCGAGTTTACGAAAATAATTTTAAAATACCCTTTTTAATAAGTTTTTACGCCGCTCGTAATAAGGAAGCGCTTTTGTGCGCGTCGGGAGTTTATGCGCGGGATATAGTTAAATTTAATAATTATTTTTTGCGCGTTCTCGTTCCGGTGAAATAATTTACTTTTGTTTATATTTAGAACGGATATTTCTAGCTTGCATTCGGCGGATTAAAATGCTGTGTTATTACTGCGGTGCCTTTTAAACAGACGCGGAATTCCTGGCGGAATATATATATATTGTTCTCGAACACTTACGATACTGCACAGAAGCACCGTTTATATACTCTAATAAAGTAAATCGTCGGCAGTTATCGTAAGAAGAAGGCAGCAAAAAGTCGTCCTTAACTGCTGTAAACACACACGTGTTCGCTATAAAATTGGGAATGCATGCAGCCGCAGTTTTGCTTCGTGCGCGATATTTTTTTAAATTTACAAAGGGGTGAAATGGAACGTGTTTATTACGAGCTTTCTCTTTTTATTAAGTCGTTGTCCGGCAAATGCTCTAAATTTAATTAACGGACGTTCCGGGAACATCAAGGTAAATTGCGAATGCTTTTGTGCGCTCCGAATATTTTCATATTTTAAAACGAATTCTTTCACAAACATACAGGCCTTTTCGTCGAATTTCTATTAACGTTTAGCGCACTTCAATCATCGAGAAAAAGTGTCTTTTCCAAAAGTTTTTCTAAAAATAAAAAGTCCCCCGCTGCACCGCAAAAAATTACTCTTCCGCGAAGAGCGTTCGCATTCAGTTTTCATAATTTAAAAAAGCTTTTGAAAGCGTCCTCGCTTTTTAATCAAACGACTTGTTCCCCAGCATCTATGGGGCACTTCAATAAATCTAAAAGCTTCTGATATCCGCGAGCAATTAAATGAACACCGATAAAAGCATGAAAAACTGAATCGTAATCCCCCCTACAGGTAGAAAAAGCACTGCGAAGCAAGCGGCGTGCGCTGCAGTCGAGACAATACACACGCCGAGTGCGTGAGCGCTTGCTCGTACGTGTGTGCGCGCATCGCTTGTCCGCGCGCGCGGGGCAAGATCGATGCCGCGGCGAAGTCGATAAAAGCCAATTCCATCAGTGCGACACGCGCGGCTCTCCCAGCAAACGTCAAAGTTCGCCTCTCCTCGTTTATACGCGTCCAGCTATATCGTTCGCTCGTTGCCTCATAGAGACGCATCCGCCGATAAATCAGACTTTTGCGACTGGGAGAGGGAGAGAGAGAGAGAGAGAGAGAGAGAGAGAAAGCAGTGAATTCGGGATTTCCGCCGGTGGCACGAGAGAGGCCACCTGCGCGTAATGATGATTAACGAGACAATCTTGGGTTATTAGGAGACCGGGACGACGCGGTCATTAGTCTCATTCGTTGCACTTTTTCCCCGCGCGACAAGCTCTCTTCTTTCGCCGTCCGCGTATAATACGTCTCCTTGAGTTCTCGCTTTCTTCTCCACCGGTATGATAATAGAATATTATGAGCTCGAGGCTCGAGGGGGCTGTCGCCGGTGTCACGTATCCGAAAGGATATAGGTACATATTGGATCGAGAGAGGCGCTTTCGGCTAATGCGATTAGTGTCATCGGCTACACTCCGCACGTCAATCGTGCATTTTCATTCCGTCGTCGTTTCCTGCGATGGACGTCAACTGCCCCATGATTCACCCCTAACGAAGTATCCAAATCCACTTATTACGGAGTCGCCCAGGGGTACTGATGGCCGGTCGTTTACGTTTTCCAGGAGATCTGGATGCGAGTTTTTCTCCTTTGAGCTGTCTGTTCGGCGCTTACTGCCGAGAGAGGATCAAGGCCGATTTGTAACGCACGATTTGCCGCCCCTAAAGTACAGCGCATTTTTCACCTTCGCCGAAGAGAATGCAAGAAACTGCGAGGAAAGAAGAGAATCTGATTTTATTAAGCGAGACTTGTACAGCCTGCATCTTTTTCTGCGCAGCGAGTTGTCATTCAATAAAAGTTCATTCTTTTTTTACTGCTGATTTTGGTTGATTGATTACGAGCTATAGAGAGGTTATTTTGGGTGGTGCGAAAACAGGATTCGATATTTTTACACTCCGTAATATTACGTAATAATTATTATCTGTCGTTAGTTTGCGATTAGATGAAAGGATAATTAAACAATTTGACGAACGTTAATGAGCTAGATGATTGGACAATCGAAAAATATATTATTACAGAAATTCATTACTTACTGACGCAGTTTTATTTTGTAGTTATTATTTATGTCCTTGTGTTGCACTGATGCTTTTATAATTACGGGAAAACATTATCATCGCAAGAAAGCTGCGGTGAATTAAAAATGATGCAAATAATTAAAGTCCTTACAAAAGCCATTTTATTATTGTTCCTCACTTTTTAATGAAAAGTAAGACGCGTAAAAGATAAATCATCGGTGGCTTTATTCTGATTTATTTTCCGCTGCCTCCGGAGAGCTAAAAGGCATCTCAATAATGGATCAGGCTTCCTCAGAAGGTATATTAATATCCGTTCGACTCAATAGGTCCTTTCCTCGACGCGGAGAGGAACCTGATCTCCCGTTCAACAGGATACCCAACAAAAGTCGGCACTTTTCAACAATCTGTTGACTCCCCTTTGTTTTCCCTTCGACAGCCTCGGAGCAACAGCCTCTCGTACGCGCCGTATTCGCATATAAAAAGGCCGTTCTCATATTAATTCCCGACAAAACGAGCTGCCCTCTCACATCGGGGCCCGGAGCGTAGCGTCATTTATAAAATAAGCAACGCTCTCTTATCCTCGCTCGATCCATAAATCAAAAAGCCTCCTTCTTCTTTTTTTTTCTTCTTTCTTTTAAGCGGAGGGAAAGCAAATAGAAATATCGGTTCCGATTGGCACTTGAATGGGCTCGAAAAGCACTTTCCGAAGGCAGGCTCCGGGCGACAGACGGCAAAAGGAGCGGCGGCCCGCGCGCGCGGGGTGGTGCATCAATGGGAGAAAAAGGCTTTCCTGCTCCCTCTCTCTCGCACAGCCTGCTACTCTCCGGGCGTGCACTATACGTTATCGCGCGCCGCGCGCGTTTCCTCTTGTATGCAAATGCCGGATGGGCAGGCAACGGCAGCAGCAGCAGCAGCAGCAGCAGCAGCAGCAGCGCGCGGGCCGCATTAGTAACGGGCCGTCAACCGGCCGATTGATCGATAATCGAAGAGCTCGGGCGCGCGAGCCAATAAATTTCGCCTGTGACCGATCTGTTAATGATTGTCGCCGCGCCGAGAGCCGAAGGGAAAGGGGCGCCGCCGCCGCCGCCGCGCGATATTCATGTCGGAGGCTTTAAGCCCGACGCTGCAGGGACGGGATGAGTAATGAACGGGAATTTCGCTGAAGAGAGTTTCTCGGCGCGCGCGCGAGCACGAGGGATATACGGGCGGAGGGCCATTCTGTGCCCGGCTTTGACTATTTATTACGCGAGCGCGAGAGAGCGCGAGTTGCGCAAAAAGCGCGCGCGGCTAAGAAGGCACGAGATTGCGCGTAATTGCGAGAATCGCCCGCTCCTCCTGCGAGCGCGTATATGTAGGCCACTGCCGGGAGATTAATGCCGCCGTTAGATCATCTCGAAAAGGGGGTCACAGGCCGGCGCGCCGAGTTACGGATTAATCATTTTCTTTTCAATGAATTGGTAATTAGAAACATTTTATAAGATCAAAACAGGCGGATAAGCATGAATTAAGCGCGGCTTGCTTAAGCTTTACGTCTAAATTGCGTCCATTACTCACTCGGTCACTTGCGCGGTGTCGCGTTTTTTCAAATTTACTGCGAATGTTAAATCAGAATTTACTTCATAATTCTGAATTCATTTCAAGCACGCTTTGATTAATAAATTTACTTTTTACGTCGAATTCCACTAATCATTTAAAAATTTAGCGACGAGATATTTCATCCCCGACAGACGGCTGCGTAATGTCAAAATATGACGCGCTTAAAAAACACATTTCACCTTTTTAGCAGGAAACGTTCTACATTAAAAATATTGATGCATGTACAAACCCACGGCCCGGTAAAAATTCAGGGTCCTTAATTTCCGCGGAATATTTGACGCGACTCGAGCGGCGCTGACAAAATCCGCGGGACAGAATGCAACTGTCATCGTTTTTTTTTTTTTGCGTTCCCGCGTGTCTGCGCGGTGAGAAAAAATAACGACAAATCCCCGCGCCGCCGCGCGCAAACATTATCGATGCGATTTAAAGCGCGAACGATACTCGCCCAATACACCGGAAATTGGATTGGCGTGGGACCAAGCTAGAAAACTCGGCGCTTCGATTGAGTTTGTGTCGTTTAGGCGAGATTGAATGAGACGTCAGATACATTTCGCGCATTTACTTTTTACGCGGATCGCGCACGAAAATGTCCCGATAAAAGTGAGCTTAGCATCGAAAAGTAATGGTCTCGGTGTATGTTCGCTGAGCTTCGTAATTAATCATTTTAAGCTTGTATTAACTTTAATGCGGACTTTGTATTTTTCAAAGTATTACATTTGGAATTTTTCATTCAAAAAGCGAGGCGCAATTTTCCAGTTAGTGTATTTTACATGCAATTTGAAGTTCTCCTTTTTTTATACTGACGCTCGAAAATATTTTTTGAAACGCTGCAAATTTTTAATTAACTCGTAAGAGAAATTATTTATTCAATCTAAAGTTACTTAATATTTCAAATATTTTTCAACTATAATTAAAAATTTCTGAATATGCGTGCTTTTCATTTAATTTTTTTGGCGAAAACTTTGAAGTGGAAAAAGTGCTTTGGAAAAATGTGCTTCAAACATTTTACGACCCTTTGCCAACTATATAATATTTTTTTTATCTTACCAAGCAATTAAAAAATCGAATTTCACAGCTCAGTAATTCGGAAAATAAATTGAGGTAATTTTAAAATCAGTCCAATCTACAAAAATAAACGAGTTAACATCCAACGAAAAAAAAAAGTTTAAAATCCTGCATCATAAAACCTCCTCCTAACAAGTACAAATTTACTATGCTCTGCCGTCAATCAATACCATCTTCCCTCCGAGCGGATATTTTTTGCCCGACTGCACTCACTGTGCCACTCGTGTTTCTTACCCAGCTTTCGGAATATTTGTATTTCACGAGGCAGCAGTACGGGGGTGTAAGTAGAAAATGAAAAAGCGCGCCAAAGAAAGAAAAACGGACGGGAGAAAGAGAGAGAGGGAGAGAGAGAGAGAGAGAGAGAGAGTCGGGAGGGCGAAAAGCGAGTAACGGATTCGGGGAAGTTTTCGCGCATAATTTATCAAGCCGAGCTCTCGCGCGCGGGTGGCTGCCAAAGAGCAGGAACTTTAATATAACTTCGGGGCCGCCTCGAAAGTCGGCGGCACGCCAGTGGCTCAATTAAAGGAAGACTGCGCGGAAAAACCGAACGATCTACTTTCGGGAGCGAGAGAGAGAGAGAGAAAGAGCGTTAACGGCTCGCCGCTGCGTGTACAGTGAGTGACGCTAACTGGAAAGACAATCGAACTGAAATAAGGCTCTGAATTATTCAGTCAGCCGATAGAAAATTCGATTAATCAAAACTTTACTCCTGAGAACCGTGTTTTTGTCTCGCGCTCGTATTTAAATGCTCGTTTATGCGTCTTGACGAAGATAATATGATTATTATGCGACTAAGTTCTAAAGTTCACAGTACTTGTGTAACATGACTTCTGCATAGTCAAATATCATTTTTATAGTAATTAGGAATACTGCTATTATTGTACATTTGAATAATGTACTCATTGAAAAACGATTATTCAAGATGATTTTTTGCTCGTGTCTAATTTTCACTTTTTTCCACTTCACCAGCAGTATAAGGCCCAACGAACATTTCTTCTTTAATATTCGACATAAGGAATTTATTTTGTTCTGAAACAATTGAAGTTTTAATATTTTAGTAGCTCGTAAAATTAACAGCGAATGTAATAATTATGCAGCCACACTTACGGCCTGACTAGAAGTGACTTTTACTACTTATTATTTTAACATTGCCTTATTAATTTCAATATTTTAGTTAAATTGAATTTTATTTATTTTTGATTCTTTGAGTAATTAAATATAAAACCTTCTAATAATAAAGTATTAATAACTGAAAATTAATGTCCCATTTATAGAAAAAAAACTGCAGTTTAAATTTTAAACTCATTAAAAAAACTTGAAAAATTTATAAAGCCAAAATACGCGAAAAAATAAATTAAGAAAAATCTCTTGACTAACTAATAATAATCTCTTGGTCGACTTACCGGCGATTTAATTTTAAGCATTCAATAAACTCGACTAAGCCGAGAGTAAAAGGGCTCGGAAGGGGTGGGCGGGAGGGGGGCCACAAGAAAAATGTTAAAGAAATGCCCGGCGGCCTTCGCATTTCTTTCGGCCGCAGTATGTTTAAATGAAATTTTTTTATACGCAGATGCGCCTCCCTTCTTCCTCCGAAATTAAACGAGTTTTGTACTAATACAAAGGCGCTCCGTGTCAATGAAATCAGAGCGAGTCGAGCTTCGGAAAAGGGGCAGCACGCATTTAGGGAACTTTCGACGATAAATCCTTTTCCGCCGACTTCCATCAAATGAATAAACTCTCTTTTTGCGACACGTTTCTCGCTTATTTCCTCGCCGAGTGTGTGATCGAACTCTCGTGTTTTTGCTGCGGTTTTTACCAGCGTGACCGATGGTTTAAAATATCTTAGGGTATTTAAAAGGAGATGAATATTTTAATGGGTATCGATTACTTACGAAAATATTCATCAGAACAAATGAGGAATGTTCAAGTCTAATTTTGAAAAGCATTGGTTCAATACTTATGAGGTCGTTATAATAGCGAATTGCGTGTGTTTTATTACAGAAATAATATAATCTTTGCCAATAATTTTTACAAATGATTTTTCAATAACATCTGGCAAAACTTTTCTCATTACCGCTGAAAGAATAGAATATTCAGTAGAAATGGAAGAAGTCGTACAAATCGATGTTTTAATTAAGATTGATTTCAGAACTGCTTCAATTCTCAAGTTTCGCCATCTTGAAAAATTAATAACAACTTTTAAAAAGAATCTACTTTTAAAATTTAAAACTTTATTTTAAAAAAAATGTGCTCGTTTCATTTTACCTTCTTCTTCTCGAACAACCGCTTAGCAGAAGACTCGCAAAGCTCATTTAATCACTAAAATAATTTAGAGAAGTGCAAGCGAACAAAATCCGAAGCTTAGTGTTTTGCTAACGACGCCGCCGTCGCTCCTCGGAATCAATAAAATCTTCGCTTAAGGGCTCTTTGCGATGTGTTGGCGCATTATCAATCACTTGCCGGCGAACGCGAGAAAAAGCAGCTCGAGACTTTGGCTTACGAACCTCCATCCAGCCATTCCAGAGGATGTCTCCCAATGTCCTTTCGTAATTTCTCCCGCTCCCTCTCTCTCTCTCTCTTTCTCCGGCGGTCTTTTTTCGTTCCCACTCGACCCCCGGGGGTAAAGAAAACGAGGAGAGAAGTTCCTCGCTCTCGAGAATCGCGCGTCGCTTTCCCTTCTCGAAGGCGCTTTTAACTTCGGCTGCGAAAATTCTCCTCGCTTTTTGCGCTCTCTCTCTCTCGCTTTTTCCCAGGCGCGCGCGGGAGATGCCCTTAATTGATTTAAGGAATAAATCTATCGGCGAAAGCAATAAATACACGGGAGAGGCGCGCACGCCTCGATCTTGTTTGCGAAGGGACTATTTTCTCCTCGATTCCCTTGTCAAGTTATTTCTTCCCTCCCGCGTTGCCTTTGAAATTTACTTATTTACCTTATTACTCAAATGACGTTACTTTGCATGATTGCGGTAAATATTTATTCTAACCAAGTTCGAAAAACATTCTCAAGATCCCTGCAACTACTGCCAATCCTGGCGGCCGTCGAGCTCGGCAAAGAATTAAGAGGGATTAGGGAGCTTTGAACAACCTGTTTCTCCTTGCCTGTATGATTGGCGCCGCTAATTATGTGTGCGAAGTTTCGCCGTGCGCGCGTCTTACACCGTAGACAAACTCTCCCTCTCTCTCTCTCTCTCTCTCCGTCGGGGTAAACATTCACCCGAGAAATGATCGACGCCAGGCGCGTTGCAGCGAGCAGTCGGTCTGGCTTCTCCTCGCCCTGCCGCCGCCGCCGCCGACGCCGACGCTGCGCCAGGGATCCCTGCTTGATGAACGACTTCGGGCGAAAGGTGCGCAAACATTTTATCGCCGTGCAGTCTAACCCCCGCCTGCAGTTCGGCAGGGTCGTTGACTCGGCGCCTTGGGTGAATATCTTCGAGACGTCGATTTTATCGATGCCGGCCCGTGTTTCTCAATTTTGCTTGCGTTTCGTGGATAATTTTTATACTTTTTTTTATATAAAATTGTTCCGTTGCGATGCGAAGCGCGCCAATTTTACGAAAAGCTGCGCAAAGCTCCTTCGCTGATTATCTGCAAATTGGTAGCTTGTAAAAAATGTTAGATCCCATAAAAAGACATCAGTCGCGTACAATCTCATTTAGCGCGACAGAGAGCTAACCTTGCCCCCAGCCCTCTCCTTCGCTTTAGCAGCGAAAGTTTAAATTAATTTCGGGGTAATTTCCGCAGGGCGCGCGGGGACTTCCTGCCGGATCTCTCTCTCTCTCTCTCTCTCTCTCTCTCTCTTTGGGCGCGTTATCGGGGGAAAAACAATCGCGAGGAGCCCGAGAGAGAGCCTCGATGTTCGCGGCCTATTTCGCTGTCAACTGCCGCTCGGCGACAGAGGCGGGCAGGAAACGAGAAAATACCACCGCGAAGGACTTCACTCGCAGGGACGGAAACTTGGACTTTTCTCGAAGCTCATCGGCGCTGGCCGGACAGCCCCTCGCGACTCATTACGAGCCTATTTAGCTGCTCTTAAAATTCTCCTGGGGGCTGCCGCCGCCGAGGGGGAGTTTTTGCCTCGCGGTCCACCGAGCGGAGTGTTTCGACTACTCTCTCCCCGCGGTGCCTAACTGCTGCGATTCAGACGACTCTTCGGGAAGTTACTCCGAGGAAGTAATGTAATCGCGGGGACGCTCGAGCGAGGAAGGAGAAAAGTTTCGGGATAGGACGGTGGTTGCGTTTTTATCTTGAATTTCGCGAGCACGATGGGCGCTTTATTGATCTATCGGATGCGACGGAAGGGGCGTGTCGTTAAAGAATATAAAAGAGAAGATAATCATTTGCAGCTAAGTATTTGCAAAGAAAATTATTAGTGGAATTAATTTTTATTAAGAAACTCTTACTTCCAACAAACGAATAACACTGACGCCTTTAAACGTCAGCGGACCATCAAGTGCACTACGCCATCTCCATTATTATGCAAATTGGATGCTCGACAAAATTCCGCATCGACTCAAGGATATCAGAAATTAAAAGCGATGTTTGTCAAAGAATTCTGCTGAAGACTACTCCGCGGAGTAAAGAGCATTGGAAGGCAGTTTTTGGCTACTTATGAATTATTAATTGACGCTCGAGCAAGCTTTTCACCGCGGACTGAATGAGTGGCATCTTTATTGAATCTAAAGGCTCGAAGACTCAACGAGAACTTTTAAGCTCGCCGAGAGCTTGGAAAATCGACAGAGTCGACGACCTTAGATAAAAAAAAGAAAAAAAAATAACGCGAGATAAAATTACGCTCTTAAAATTATTTACATCAATCTTTCGAAGCGTAATACGCGTGAAAAAAAAAGTGTCGACACAAAAGACGCAAGCAACGAGCGAAGCAAACTCCGCGGCGCCGAAGCAGCTTTTCTCCGAAGCAGCGACGAGCGGCGAAGATAAAAGCCCGGCGAGGAAAAGCCGAAGCTCTCGAGTCGCTGAAGAATAAACTTCGATTTCTGCGTGAAAGCAACACCTATCGCGCGAACGTATACGCCACTCGGGCACTTCATCTCTCTCTCTCTCTCCCTGCTTCTGTTCTCCCGCTGACGAGCAAGAAATCAAAGCGAGAGCGGCGGCAGCTCTCGGCACAAAGGATTTTCTTCTCTTTTTTCCGACGGCGAATCTTTCTCCTTTAAGGGGGGAGGAGAAGAGAGAACGAAGGGGGGAACATTGCGCCGGCAGCAGCGGCAGCCCAGATGAAGGACCGGGTCAAGAGACAAGGAAGGAAAGGACGGATCAATTATCCAGCTACGATCGCGGAGGGCCTTCATTCTTCCTGTGTGCGCGCGTGGCGGAGAGAGCGGCATCCCGCTCCACTTGCACAAAGGACGCGTACGTACGTCGCCCGTCGCGGAAAATCCGTTACGAGGGCTTCTCCCGCGCGGCGCGCACACACATCCTTTCTCTCTTCTTACGGGGTTACACTTACACTTCATCTGCTCGCTCGGGCTTTTCTTTCCCCTTTTCCTTCGCTGCTTTTCCAGTCCATTTTTTTCTCCCTTTCACGGGCTATCGATCTGCATTGTGGCCTCACCCTTTTTTTTTTTGTATAAATGGTCGATGCGTCGAGCCAAAGATATTAGGATAAGGGGTACGATGTACCTTTATCTCTCGGTTCTTTTTGTATGGATAATTTTTAAACAATGACCGTGGATCGATGATTTTAACGAATTAACCGCTTCCCCAGAGGCACTACTTTTTCCACTTTTTCTTGATCCTCGTTGTCGAATTAGCGAGGGGATAGAAATACATCTAAGCCGCCTCCTCTAATCTGGATCAGCTCAGACGAAGCAACGCAGACGAGGCGAGCGACTTGGCCGAGGCTCGCTTTCGACGAGGGCTCGAATTTCATTTTCGCCCATACACGAATTTTCCTTTCTCTTTGTATATATACGATTCGCGGGATTTCTGCCTGATGCCGCTGCTGGCGCACGCGAATTTCTCTCGGGAAATGCAGAAGGGGGCGCGCTGTTTGCCTGTTTGGCAATTTGCTCAGTCATGCGGGATATTTTACTTGCATTCCTCGTGCTGCCTCGCATTTTTACTCGGCGCTCGCTGGATTCTTGCAATACTTATTCACAACGCAATTTGCGCTGACAGAAATTATTGGAAATTCGTGTATATATCGACTCGCTAAATTTTATATTGGTTTTTCCTCGATAATATTAATTTTCGTTTTATCGGCGAATCAACGGGTCGAGGCGACGGTAATAATTAATAATGCATTTGACAGATCCGCGCTCGCGCAATATATATGCTCGATAACCGATGCCACATTCTCACGCCGTTGCCTCATACCCGCGGAAAAGATATTTTTAAAAAATCACAACAACGACTCTTGTACGTACAGGGAACATGCATATAAACACCTCTAAAAGGGCATATTACACGGTAGCTCTCGCGTCACATTGTCTCGGCAGCCGGGCACTTAAAGAACAACACGCATTGCGAAGCGTGCTCTCGCGCAGACGCAATACGTCACAAGTAGGCTTCTCTCCTACGAGATAACGGGGCGCGAGAGAGAGAGAGCTCGTTCCGCCCGCGTGACTCACTCGGCGCGCGGTGTAATATGGAAAATTGCCGACGCCAACGCCGATATTGTTTCCCGGGCGGTGGCAATCTGGGCCGAGGGGGACAAAGAGAGAGAGAGAGAGTCGGGGAAAAGAGAGCGCATTTCGCACGCCGGAGGAGAGCACAGCGGCGAAAGGATCGTTAGATTAATCCTCGCAGCTCGAAATGCGCGTACACACACACAGACGCACACGCGAAGGCGCGCGCGTCGAGTCGCTAGGTGAAATATGATCGGTGGCGAGGAGCGCGGGGCTCTCTCTCTCCCGCTGTACCATTAACCATCGCCTGGCTTCTTGCGCCTCTCACTCTCGCGCCGCAAGTATTATATTATGTATGTGTGCCGAGCGCGTACAGATGCGCGCACCCGGGCTTTTCTTGCGCGCCCAAGGGGGGGAGAAGAGAAGATGCGTGCCGCTAATGTCGCCGCCTTGTTTTTTTATTACCCTTACCTGCTTTACATTTTTGCCTTTGTCGAGACGGCTGACGGGGGGGAGGGCTGCGTCCTTTTGAATTTGGGGCAGAGGGCTTCGAGCAAGAATATTTCGTTCGTCGAAAGAGGGGTTCAATTCGCTGCCTTAGTTTAGCTTTTTAATTCGTCAAAGTAGGCTTGCATTTCGGAGATAGTATTTTGGGTATTAATTTATTTAGCGGAATTTCGTCCGAGGGAATTTGTATTGCCAGAGAGAGAGAGAGAGAGAGAGAGAGGAAAGTCTTTGGATTATTTGTCTGAAATTTATTCGAAAATCAAGCGTTTTACATAACATTTTGCGCGTGGAACTCCCGCATAGTTCAAATAAAATTTAGAAATACTACCATTAAATAGGCTGCGCAATTTTATTTTTCAATTTCAACAACGCATTGAATAACGAGAAAGCAGGTCTGCATCGAAAATAGAAAGTCCATGAATTGCGGCAATACTTTTCCGGCGAGACAATAAAGTTATATATTTCAGGTTATAAAATGACATGAATCAATTATTAAGTAACAGTACGAATCGAATCGCGCGCAATCGAGGCAATAAATTCGCATCGGCGCGACTTGGAAATTGAATTCTGATTCACGCGGGTAATTTTATTACGGCGGCTTTCTCCGCTCGCGATATTCATATCAATGCACGCGCGCCGGCCCGTAATAATATACGCTTCGCGTTCGCGTTGTTAGCGAGAAAGCGCGTAGGTCGCGCGCGCGCGGGAGTGTATCGCGAGCGCGTTTCGGAATCTCATTAATCGAGTGGGTGAACGGACCTCGGACCGACGCTAATCTCCAGTTCCATTATTCCTCCCTCAATGGGGATAACTGTGCTCTGCCTACGTGGTAAGGAAACCGAATTTTATGTACGAGGTTTTGTAAAAAAATTTTTTTTTTTGACTCCCGTGAATAAGAATCGTTGTTTTTTTTTCTCGATAATTTATTGCTTCTGAGGAGATTATCGGCAAAGATAATTTTTCATCGGCGGAGAGTAATGAAGAATTTAATTGTGTTAACAGAAATTTTAATGGAATGCTGACAATTATTTTGATGGTAGCTGGAATCGAATAATTATTTACTTTGAAATCAAATTCTGCCTTCAAAGCGCGAAAATTGTAATAAAAATCCGCAGCTGCATAAGTTAGCGCGTCAAAATGTGAATGGCAGCGATTAAAATTGTAAGCTGCAAATAGCGGCCCCAACATTTTTGGAGGTAAAAGCGACGCTAATTTGAGCGGCGCATCAAAGTCCGCGAATTTCAGCGTTAAATTTAACACTGAATATTTGAAACTGCGCAACCGTATACACGAGGGCCCAAAATATTTAAAATTCAAATTAAAATCAGGGCGCAAACGCGTGTGCGTCGCGCACGCCGTAATAAGAGCCATGATCGAAAGGCTTAAATACCTCCAGCGCGGATAATAATGTTTTTTCGCAAAGCCGGGGCGATGCATAAACCAGCAACGCACGTATCGTCGGCTCCGGGGGCGATCCATCAACATCAGCCGCGCGGAGATTGAGATTTTGCATTCGAGGAGAGAGAGGGAGGGAAGGCACGGAGGGGGGTTAGTAAAAAAAAAAAAAAGAATAAAAAGGAGCGCGAATTGGCGCCTCTCTAGCGCCGTATCGTCACCCGCTTTGTACGACGCAAATCTCTTCATTCCCCTCTCGTCCTTTTGAATTTATGGCTTCGGTCGACCCTACGCGACGCGTCACGGGAACTTTCGCCTACTTTTCCTCCCGCTTTGGAGGACGCTTACTTTTAGCTCGCGCGCTTCTTTATTCCTTTACTTTGCTGCAAGCTGTCTTGGGCTTGCTCTCTAATGTTTATTTACAGGCGTTCCGTTAAATATTGTGTTCATCTTGTGCGCACTCTGGATTTTTGATGAAAAAGTGAAAATTAAGAAGTATATAAAGCCGACTAAAATGCTGGAAATTTTCTTCGGTGGGTAAATATGCAAATTTAAAATTTTCTTTTAATGAAATTACTTACCGTGAATTTTTCAATTTACATTTTCTGCTTTTATTTTTTATGAAAATATTTTTACTTTTATTTAGCCGGCTTTAATTAACTCTCTTTTAAACTGGTTAATTAATTTTCCTTGGTTATTACAGAATGAAAGTTTCAGTGAATTAAAAACGAAGTATGATTTTTCTTTGAAATTCTGCTAAAGATAATTATACGAGAACATTTTCAAAAAAAAAACGTCTTTTGTAAGCGAGAGGTAGTTAATAATTGCCTTCTATTTTTAAAAAAAATCGCGCTCTACTTCTCTCAAAAAAATAGCCAATCCACCGAATTAAAAAGCCAGTCATAAAAAAAAAGCGCCGAGTCCTCCAATTATTCGAATCGCAAGAGAGAGTTTCCCTTTTCGCCGTCGTGCCCCACATAAGGCGTCTTTTCACGGCGGCGCCTTCGGCCTGGCGGCGTCACGTGTTCGGGTTATTATGTGTCACTCGGGCGCGCGAGTCGCGAGGCATCGAGTGCCACTGTACCGCGGGGCAATCCTGGCGAACGAAGGGGGACCAAGTTTATTTAGCGTTCCGCGCGCGTATCGAAATGCGCGCGCGCGCGTCCCCCCCGTGGCATATTACCTCGTGTCATCTTTCAGATTATATTGAATATTCCTCGGCGCCCGAATCGCTACCTCGCATCGGAGATGAGTTATGATTATAATTCTCGATGATATTAACATGTAATGCCGAGGAGACGCTCCTCTCGTTTTTTTTTCTTTTATAACAGCAGGGGTCCTTATTGCATTTTTTTTTCGGTAGTTTGTGTAGCAGCGCGAAAACCTTGTGTCGGCTATCGATACTAATTGAATCGCGAGCGAGGAAGCGAAATTTATGGGATTTCCATACAGATGTCACGTGTTTTAACGTCTTGATCTAAACTTTTTCAAATAAACTGCATTTCAACGTTCCGATTCAGTTGTACATTTAAATTATTTATTATAATTATTTATTTAACAATGTCCGGACCCAAAACAAAATTAATAACATATGCCCTTTTTCGTCCGTTCGATCGACACATAATTCAAATTTTTTGATGAATTTCCATTACATCGTGGCGTTTAACCCAGCCATTATCGTCGTCGCCCACTCCAGCCTAATAATGCTCGCCACCACCCTTCGGGCACTAATTCCCGGACGAAAAAGAGAGAAAAAAAACAACATCTCCCTGCATCTATCAATTAGATTGAACGCTCCGGGCACAAAAAAGGATCCCCCCACTTTGTCGGGCGCTTCCCGATCGGCGCTAAGAAGGCGGATACGGCAGGCAAAAAAAAAAAAAAAAAGCTGGGGAGCAAGGGTTGGAGAGAAAAAGTACTCACCGGTGCACGATGTCTTTGGAGTGCATGTGTCGGAGGGCCGCCGCCAGCTGGCGCGCGTAACTCCGCGCCGTGGCCTCGTCGAAGCGACCGTTTGGTTGATTTCTTACGTGGCTGCAGAGGTCGCCGCCCGTCGCAAGCTCCGTCACGAGGTAGTATACCGGTCCACCCTGTTGGTCGTATGCAGATTTACAAAAGCGGATTGCTAGGGATATATGTAGATATTAAAGCTGAACGAGGCGCCATCGTGAAAAAGAAAATTCAACATAAATGCGCCCGTTTAACACATCGATAAAGAGCTTGAATGGAGCTAATTACATATAATTGCTTTTGTAACAGCAGTCTTTTAATTTTTCATTTGCATTTTGGATAATGAGCTGTGTACATTATTTTGAATTTGCATTAATTAATCAACAGGTATTGCGTACGACTTCAATAGCGGCGTTTCGAATGTTAAAATTTAATTTCCGTTTGCCACTGTCGCGTACAAAGAGAACTTTGTTCGGGCAAAAATTTCGAACGAGTGTACTCGTATGAGGAACGAAGTAGTGTCGTGTTCGACTAGATTAAAACATGCCAATCACGCTGGCATCCAATGTAAAACTAATTACACGCTCCCGGCGGTCCCTTTATTAAGTAAGGAAAAAACACAACAAAGCTTGCTTCCGAAACACAATTATCGGAAGGCAAAGGGAAGTGTCGTTATACTAACGATTGAAATTACGCCGCGCGTTCCACTAGTCAGTCGTGATGAAACTTGCAGCTGCAATTTTTTCGCGAATAATGAACAATCGCAGTTTCCGCAATTTTTTTATTCGGAGAAAGAAATCTAGAAATTAAAACTAAATTTTGAAAAGCGAGTAATTTTATATTTTTACTGCAAGAAAATTCGAAAATATTTTTGCATCGCGCAAGGAAGAAAATATAAATATTATACACGCGGGTTTGAATTCCGCAATAAAAATGATGGCGCTTCCTTTAGTTCGAAATTCAAGGCCAAAGGCTGAGTTCCCTCAATCTCAAATCATAAATTTCCTCTAATACCAGTAAAAAGATACGGAGAAATTTCAGGAGTAACGAAGATCGTAAGAAAGATATCTCATTTTTCGTTTCGCATTGTACCCACTCGAGGGGGGGAGGGGGTTTCCGTGGAGTATCGGAGGGGGCAACGACGCGTCGGCGTATATTCTTTACGAGGATTATACGTTCCTGTACGCGGAGCGCGACGCAGATGTTGCCAAGAATCTCTCGTTCTCTCTCTCTCTCTCTCTCTTTCCTTCGCATACACCGCGGAGCGCGCGCAATTGCGCAGTTTTACTATGGGAAAGAAAGTCGCGCGGGGCGTTAAGGCTATACGCGAAAAACTTCCAGACTTTCCCACCCTCTTTTGTGCCCTTTCTCTCTCTCTCTCTCTCTCTCTGTTTCTCTCTCTTTCGACTCAAGGATTATGACGTGAAAATGATATGCAATAAAGGCTCCTCGTCGTCTTTACGAGATTTTCGTACCCTTGTGTCATTCTTGGATTTTCCCCTCTCTCTTATTCTTTTTACTCTTTTTTCGGTACATGAACAATTGGTTATTTTATTCAAATATAATACCAGAATTCAAAAAGTTTTTGAAAGATTATTTAAATTTATTCGTTATTTCATTTTAATATTATACACAGAGTTTTTAACCGCAGAAAAGAGCTAATATTGGTATTTTAAAATTAGATCGCACAGCTGCCCGCGTACTTTGCAAAAGTTGCAGTTCTTCTTAAATAATTTGACCCTTAATATTTTTCAAATATGAAACAGATATTTTACAACATCCAGCGATCAATAACCAGTTTAAGTCTTCTTACCTAAAAAAAAAAACACGATGGAACTATTGAAGCTGGAAATTTGAAGCCGGATGTTTTGAGATAACTTAATATGATTGCTTGTTGAATTAAGCTAGTAAAATTTAAAAAATAGAGTTTTTAAACGTTTTATAATTAAAAGTAGAGAGCTTTGAAAATTAGAATAGAAAATAAAAAAAAAGTGCTTCTAAAAGTAATGACGTGCTAATATTAGCATTGGTTTTTATTTTCTATTTAATACTTCATAATAAAGAATATTTAAATAAATTTCGAATTTCTAACCATAAAATTCAGTACGAGGTGTACGTTTAGGTTAGAAGTTCTACATTACTCAATTATTAAAGATTCATAAAATTATAATAGAAAAAATATTTTGAACGTATATAATGAATAAAATCCTAACATGCGTAATAAAAAAACCGCTGCCAATTCATTGGCACTTAGCTTCCTTCTAACTAATTTATCGTTCCAATATTATCTCTGAGATTC
>UCOM01001662.1:0-37094 GCA_900474385.1 Ormyrus pomaceus
TATAACGCGAATTGCATCCATATAAATTAAAAATATAATTAAAAAGAATTTTTTTCAAATAAACCTTAACCTAAAATGCCTATTTTAAAGTATAAGAGGCACGCATCTAGCGGCCATCGAAGGCTGGTCATTCGTTCGAAACTCAGACTTGCCTCGAGGCGCTAGCGCGCCTCTTGATTACTTTTATTCGTATTGCAGATAAACAATATTTCGATTTGATTTATTTTTAAAAAGTAAAATACATGTTTTGCTTAAAAAAATATTGTTATATTGTTCAAAAAGAATAAAAATGAAAATCATATAATTTAGGTTATGAAACAATAAATTTATCTTTATTAACGAAAAGTTATTGTCGTCTTATGTAATCGCTGCAATAAAGTCCCTCCTGATGTTCATTGCTTTGGCCTTATAATTTTAATAACAAATCACGTAAGAGACTAGCCAGCTCCACGAAAAAATCACGCTTTATTACATAAAATGAATTTACGCGCAATCCACATTCTCCGCATTATTTATGTCGGTAATCACGTAATACAAGCCCGAACCCCGAAACTTGTCTTCTGAAACCACGACCCTGTCATAAAGATCAATCTCCAGCAAAAAGCTCCCCCTGATCTCCTCGTATAATCCCATCCCCACCAAGGATTTCATTAGAACATCAAAAGAAAAGGTCGTCCGTAAAAATAACAGTTTCGACGACAAAAGTCGTACATATGTCGGCGGCACCCTGAGATTCAATGTGTCGGCCGCTAACTCAATCTCGCTAAAAACGGGAAGCTCTTTCCAAATTGTCTGATTCAATTTTTGGCGAAGAAGAGCGCTTTTGTTTCCGGACAACAGAAAATCCAGGCTTTTTTGTGCACAGCTCTTCTCGATCTTTTCTCGGTCAGAGATAAAACTTGGGAGGGAAGCGTCGTCAGCATTGACGTTTTGTTTTATCCCTTGCAGCTCGACGCTTTCTTATAGAGCGAGCAATTTCGGTGGACTGGAAGTCGACGCCCGAGTGACGTGCGCTGAGAATGGGGGTTGGAAAAACTGGGAAGGGGTCAATGCGTGAGAGGAGGAAAAACACGCTGACAAATAATTAGATAAATTTCCGAGAGCTTCCGCTCGAGTTGCAATGAATTGAGGCAGTTTTTTCGGTTCGCTATGTTTGCTCAGGTTAAAACAAGTGAAAGAAGAGTGTATTCGTATTGTCCTAGACTACTTGTAAATAACTGGGAAATGAACTATTATTCTCTTTTAAAAGCAGAAAGAGTCCGTGTAACTTCCGGTCAATTGTCGGCTTGCCTAAGCAGCGGCAACCTCTCGAGCAGCTCTCGAGTTTCTCCCGCGGTGGTCCTCAAGGGCTTTTCTCGGTCAGGCGGCGCGGCGTCGAGAATCGACTCTACGTGCTTGGATGTAGAGGAAAGGCTCTCTCGGCGCGTAATTGTCGAAGGTGCGACGAATAGTGCGTGAGCGCGCACTGCTCGGGAATTTCCTTGGCTTCCGCTCGGGGATTAGAAGAGCGCGCCGTCGGCTTGTCGGCGATTCGATCCTTTTGCTTCGCGGTGTCTTCGAGTAGGGCTTTTTTTCGTCGAAGAGAGGGTGAGCGGTGAGAGGGTGACCCCTTTTCTGGCTCATTAGGTTCATCTGGTTACGCAACGCGTATGCCGAGGTAATCTTCGGGAAAGCTTGTGTCGTTTAGTCTCCTGGATAGATTTGAATTCTTGAAATAATACAAGTTTTTCTTGGAGCACTTTAGAAGTAAATCATAATAATCCGTTTCAATTTCCAAAAGGAAAATACGACTTAAAGAAACTAAAATAGCCACAAAGCTTTAGGCTTTCTTCTTCTCTAAACAGGCCTTTTAAAAGCAACATCAGAAAGCAGGGAAAAGCGTTTAAAATATCGGAGCAAAACCGCTAAAACTCGACGGCTGTCGGGTCCGCGACGTCTGCACAAATCCCCCCGCATGCAAATCCGTCGTCTCTCGAAAGAAGCGGCGGCGGAAGAGCCGCCGGGCGTATAAACGCGGAGGCAACTCCCTGTGACGTTTAGCCGGCGCGCGGCTCGCGGGACTCCCCGCGGAATTACACTCGTCTCCCGCGACTGCACACAAGGAGCCACTGATACTCCCCGAGCTCGCCAAGTCCGCAGACCGCGAACTGTCGCACGAGGTATTAGAAAGATGACGCCGGAACAAAGTAATTATCCTTTTTCAATTTTATGCGGCAGTCGCCTCGTCGTATGACAGACTATTTTTTTTGGAAAACCGAGTTGAAGAACAATAAACAATTGAAGCAAGCACCTTTCCAATAATACTGAGTGCTTAATTCTGAAGAAAAAATCAAATTGAAGTAAAACGGCAGCTGAATGTCGTAATTGTCGTAATTGTCCTTTTTTCAATTTACTCGGCTTTTATTGTCAAGCCTTTATCGATCTATTTAAGCTCGGAGCTTTAGAATTTTCTATTCGGCGCGTGAATCTGTTGCGCGCGTCTCTTACGGCGCGGCGATAAATGTTTATTGATGCATTTACGAAACAATAAAGGAAAGCGCACTTTGCGGCAGGAGACTTGTGGGTTTCTTACCGGCGATGGCTTCGGGCAGCGAAATGACTCGCGAGGATGGAGCGGTGTAAATGTTATTGTTTAATTCGTTAAAGTACTTTTCGCAACAGAATTTCATTTCAAAGAAGCGTTTTGGTAAAAAATATATACGTTTCTTGTGCTCTTTGTTTCATAACCAAAAAATTTAGAGCTGCAATTTAAGTTCGCCTTCGTATATTCACTGAAACGTCATTGACTTATTGGACGTCCAAGGAGACATTTTTTCTCAGCCTTCATTACGATAAAAATATCAATTATGCTCAACTCCAAAGCTGAGCTATAAATCTTCTTATTAAAAAAAGGCACGATCACAGTGCCCCCTAAGAATTCGATACACTCCGCTCCCGATCTTTCGTCAATAATTAATCCCCCATCTTAGCCCCAGCAGAAAAGAGGGAAGAAAAAATTCATCTTACAGGATTTCGATAAGCAGCTTTCGCGAGTTTGGCCCAGTATGAATAATGAACGGGGGGCGAAGAATCCATAAAAGCCGTGGCGCGAAATTTCAAAAGACCTTTGTCTAGCAAGCGAGAGAAAGATGAAGGCGAATGGAAGGAGTAACGGCCGTTGTCGCGCGCGCGCAGTATACGGCTTCGAAAAGCCGGATTTTCGGATTTTCGAGAGATGCGACGCTGGATGAGCGAACCACCTGATGGATGGTCATGTTTAGCCTGTCGGCGCGGGCCACTGAATGCGCTGCTGAATGCCGGAATTTGCGAAATGAATTGTCTGCTGGTGACGTATATATGTTGGGCAATGTGGATAAATAGCTTATGCGGTGCAATTGTGGTTCACGATTCGTTTCATTTTTAAAACTGGGCTGCCTTGGCCTGGCAAATAATTGTTTTCCTTGATTCACCTAACTTTTTTTTAGAAATTCTTCTCAAATGTAAAACATATACTATATCTAAATTTAAAAAAAGAAATGGTCAATTTATAAAGAAGAGTACTACTGTTCGATGATCCAATTCAATCTTTATAAATAAAAAAACTAAACTCTCCGTGAAAAATCAGTGAAAAATAAGGCGTATCGAGTAGAGCCTAAAAAAGCTTGTTCGCGAGGGGGGAGGAAGGTATAAAAGGAATCTTGGGCTTTCTTTCGGAGGGACTGTCTTAGGGCATGCCTTGATCCCCGGAGCCATTAGACGTCTGTTAAAGGATGAGCCTCGTTTGACGTCGGGCTCGCGGCTCACGTCGTCGACGGTGGAGACCTCCCCAGAGACTCCCGCTCGTTAAAGGCGCCGCCGCCGCGCGCAGTCCTCTTCGAGCTTTATTTATTCTCCTACGCGCGTCTTTTTAGCGCTGCTGTTTGCTGCCTGCCTATCCGCTGATTCCTTTTCTTTTCTTCTTTTTCCGTCGGTGGAGCTATTGTTGGCGGTTTAGGGAAAGGGATGCTCTGGGGTGAGTGCAGGTGGGATGAGAGTTGCCTCTTTTTCTGACTGATTGTTCGGATTTTGATGGGTTATTTATCAGAGTTTTTTGACGTTTGATAAATGCAAAATTTTGAAATATACTTTTCCCGTTATTATAATTTTAAAGAATTAATTCATAATCCTTTCACTCATAATCAAATTTTGATAAGTTTTCCGTAAGTATAACGAAATAAACTATTATTATCATTTAAGCGAATACGTATGCGTGAAATCTAAATAACTATGTTAGAATCAAATTTAAATCACTGATATCAAATATCAAACAGAGAAACTTGGTCACCTAACGATCGCGTGTCTAACGAGGAGCAGTGATTTTCGCCAATTTGTATCATGTTTCAAACGGATCGAAATCTTTCATCAGGATCTAAGCTTCTCTGATTCTGAGCCAAAGCAAACAGTTGTTGCAGCCATTGTATCAAAGTATATTTTCAAATAATTTCCGCTATAAAATATTCATATAAAAAAATGTTTACATATGTTAATTATTAAACGTAACAGAATTCCTGCACTAGAACATCCCGTCTAGATAAAGAAAGCGAGTCTCTCAGGAGAAGAGACTGGAGACGAGGAACGGCGAAAATAAAAGGGCGCGGAAAGAAGTTTTGGGCGCGTTAAAATTCATGTCGCGAGTATCGAGAGTAGCAGCAGCAGTAGCAGCTCCGCACACAGCAGAACGCTCATAGAGAAAAGGTCCGCCCCGATCTGTCCCCGCCTTTACTTTTCAACGCAAAAGTTTCGATGCAGCCTCGGGCGAGATCCGCGAACCCTTTTTGCGCTGTGGGGAAAACGCGCGAATGCGATTTCTTCCCGGCGTTCTCCTTGGGATTCGCGCGATAGACGAGTAAGTGGAGACTGTTTTTCGTGGGGAGGTGAGATTAGGGGCTCTCCCGAGTGCCGGCATTTCGCCGCGGGTTATGCGATACCTATAAAGAGGGCTAGGAACTGGCTGTATAGTTTTCGAATTGAGCCTGATAATAGGAAATATGGAAATTATTTCCGAGGAGTCATTGATTTTTATTGAGTCGAGAAAACGAATACGCTTTTCAAATTGAAGGCCGGATTGATTTTCAATGAAAAAAAATAAAATCTTTAGATACTAATAAGATTTAATTGCTACTTGTCAAAACTCGGATACCTCTTATAAAATTGAAACTTTCAACCAAAATTAGAGCCAATTTATAGAAATTTCAAGAAAATTTTGATTTAAACAATTTTCTCCGTCATCAGTCTTTATACGCAGAACGACACACAATTCGAACCTTTTGACATTTCTAAATCTCGCGTTTAACATCCCTCGAAGAGGACAATAATAGACCATACATTCCAACACCCCGCCTTCCACTGGAAACGGTCATTCCTAAAAGGAAAAGCAACAAACAATTCCAGGCTGACTGATAGTTGAGGGCGGCAAAAAAGCATCTTACAACGCGTCGATTCGCGTCGGAAATACGGAGGCGCAATAATATTTCATTTGAGGAATAGCCATTTTTCTCGCGCGCCTGTTGAAAGGAAAAAGCCGATGAAAAATTGTCGCCGCTCCAAGAGAGAGAGAGAGAGAGAGAGAGAGAAAAGCCTCCTCTGACCGCTCGTCGATCAGCCGCGTGACTCGGCCTTTTCACGCGCCGCGCGTCTATAGTATAAAGTTTTAATTAGCAATTTTTTTGGCGTCTGGCGCAGGTGCTAAACTGCTCTTGTTTTAATGGTGATTTTGCGCCTAAAAGGAAGCAGCTCACTTCCTTTCAAGTCTTACTCTCCATCAAAGGGTAATTTTTAATGAAAATGCTTTTAAATAAATCATTTAATTAAAACATCTAATGGATTTATATTAATAGAAGCAGTGAACCTTCATTTAAAAGAACTATGACTTGAATCTTCGAGGAAAGGCAGATAGTGTGGAATTAAAAATGAACGTTGATTTAATTGCAACGGCCCGAAACAGCAACTCTCCAGATAGCTTGTCGGCCATTTAATCCCCGTGAAATTATAATAGAGCTCAAACAGATTTCAAAGTCCCCACTTGAACCCATATAACAAAACGCACTCGAACTTGGAAACGCAAGCGTACTTGTCGAACTTGAAGCACGTTTCACGGCGGCCTGGTTGCGTGCCTCGCAGAGGGGGCAAAGTTCAAAGGCTCGCGTTCTTCGCGGCCTGTCGGCACGCGATGCAATTGCATACGGAAAGTGAAATAGTAACTAATTCGCGGGCGTTCCGCTGCAACTACTGCGGCTTCACGGGAGCCGCCCAGACGGTCCGGTATGCGACTCTCGTAATTGCGCGCCGGAGAGTTAACTGCGCCCGCTGTTGTCAACCGAAAATGAGCGAGTGCCCGCGAAATTAAAGAGAATTGCTGCGATGCGCTTCCAGTTTGCCAGGTCCGAAGTAGCAAGAATTTTCTGCCGTTCTTCTTGCTTTTTTAATAAGCGATTTCAAAATTAATTAACAACTCTTCTTTGGCTTTTAAAGGCAAATTTTTCAAATATTTTTTTAAGTTCACTTACACGTTCTTCTTACAATTGATTAGCTTGGGCTTAAACTGGACAGTTTAAAAATATAAACCCGCTGAAGATAGAGAAAGCGTGACTTATTTTTCTGTTTCATAAAATTTTTATTACCAATGCGTGCCATAATTATTATCCATTTCCAACTTGAAAAGCAAAGCACTGGCATTACCAAAGCTCCCTCTCCCAAATCCAAGAGCCACAACCTTCTGACGCAACAACAAAAGTCCAATTCCCGGGAAAAAGCTCGAGCGCGAGGCGTGTCACGGGCACACACGCCGTGCGGGAGGCAGAGGCAGCGGCGGAAGGAGACGTTTTCGCATAAGCGCAGACAGCTGGGAATGCACGAGGCGCGAGTTTTCCGCGCGGTTTAATGAAATCGCGGCCAGTTTATGCTCGGCGCGCGGAATATCTTTCGGATGCCTCCGCGAAATCTTTTCGCCGCGCGCGCCTCAAAATTAATGCTTTCATTTCGCGACCCCTGAAATAGGGCTGCCAGATGCTTCGCATTCTCAAACTATAACGGCTTGGCTTAAGATTCCGGTTGGCTTTTGCGTACTGCGCAATTGTACATCAATTAAGAAAGCAGATAGTTTTGATAATAAAAACTTTTTTTTAAAACAATGAATGTCAAAACAAAAAAAGCATTTGATGCATCAGAAATTCTGGCACCAGATTCCCGTCTAGTGGCTGTCATGCTTTATGCGACAATAAAAGCTTATCCTTTTGTTTTTGCTTGTAAAAAACAGATGTTTTGGTCTAACGAGCAATATGTACAAGAAGCCTTATCCAAAAACTTGGATGTTTTAAGCTGCGATAAGGCAGGTAAGTAAAACAGCGTATGCCAAGTTCTCGAAGAACTCTTCTTCAAGTATAAACTCTCGTAAACCTGTGTCACTCTTAGGTAGGTCGTTGCTGATACGCACATTGAACAGCGCTGATAGTAAAATCTCTAAAACTATAAAAGTAAGACAGCTTGAAGTAACAGCGCGTGTACGTTTTTACTCGGCGGATGTCTTAGAATATTGAATAATAAAACTGTAAAGTATACCAAGAAATTCGTCACGTTAATCTAGAGCCTTAAAAATTCTCATCAATTTTGTTTTTCTCAGATTTTTAAAATCTTATTATTTAAAACTATCGACAATCTTTTTATTGATTGTACGTGGAGCGAAGCTTTAGTTTCAATAAGAAGCAAAAACTTGGAAATTCGAAAATCTAGCGAAAATCCGATTCCCAACTAAAATCCGGCGAAAAAGGGCAGTGACTCGTTCCTTAAATTCAAATAAAGAAGAAAGCTCATTCAAAAAGATTGAGTTGTATTCTTTGCCGCGTTCCTGTGATCACCGCAGCGCCGGCGGAGGAATAAACGGGAGAGAATATTGCAAAGTGAGGGCGCGGGACGCGTGATTTATCCGCGGCGGATTACGAGGAAAGTTTTCCAATTGCCAGGGAAAAGTGAGACGACATCGGAAACCGATGGCACGGGGAGAGAGCCGAGTTTCGGATTCTCCACCGCGAGCCTCGCGCCCCCGCTATTTATTTCGACGATGCCAGTCCCCGCCAGATGGCTTTGTATTTTTCGAGGGCTTAAACATTAATGCCGAGAATTTGCATTTTTTTATTTGTATATTCAGCGCAAATTCCGATTTGCAGAATTGGACGAGTTATTTTAGCATTTTCAGCATGTTGTTTCGTAAAATTTGTGAAAACTTTTTTAAGTAAATTAAGATCAATTTACCTTTTCAATTTCGAATTGATCGTTCATTTATTTTCAGTATGAGAACTTAAAATTTTTAAAAATTTATTAAAATAAATCAATCTCAATTAAGGCAAAAGCTCGAGTAAACAAAGTCGTATGCCGAACAAATCCATCGCGCTTAACCAAGTTCCCATGAACCCTGTGCGGCCTCACGTTTCTAACTCCTAAATCATGCAGTTGCCTTAGCCAAAAATCCCGTAAAGCAACGACGCCTCGTCATATCCCATTACGGCATCCGCGTACGCGCATACTTCATCGTACTTAAAAGCGGCGGACCCTCCTTGCCTCGCGCGGATACATCGGCCGGCGAGTATTTATCAAAAACTTTAAAGAGGCTTACGGCGTTCTATATGCAAAGCGCGAATCTTTGCCTGTTTACCCTCACCCAGCATTTATCCCGTAAACGCGCTTTATCTTGCATCGGTAAATTTCCCGAGGCCCCGGCCTATTACCGCGCGCAAATTTACGGCAAGCCTCCAACGGGCAAATTTTGAAATATCGACAGGCGGAAGCCTCCGATCGTAAAGGGCGTCGCGATGCCGGCTGGGCATAGATTTAGCTGAGGTACTTTTATTATTTTAGCTGCTTACTTACGCTGTCTGGGGCCCTTTACGTTACCAAATCCACGTGTCAAGTAATAAATACTTTATCGCATTTTCTACAGCGTTTAGAAATATTTATTTATACACCTATTGTTAGTTTTCCATTACCTAAAATTTTATTTTAAATCTGTACACTTTTGCGTTCAGAACGTTACTACTGTAATGCAATACTTGAACACTTGTTAAGTTACATGCGAAAACTATCTAAACTCTAATTACATAATACAAGAAGGGTGTTAATCAAGTGCGAAGGGAATTAACGTGCAACAATATGTTTTGTTTAATGAATAGCGATTTATTTATGTGCAGAGTATATGCATAAGATAAGCAAAGCACAACTTCACTTCTCGCAACTTTGATACTAAATGATGCACAAACTATCTTGTTGAATTCACTTGACTACCCCGACAGGCTGAGTGGGGTTAATCCTACTAGCAAACTTTGAAAGGTTGCTGACACTTTGGTATAAACATAAAAAAAATCAAGAATGCAATTTTTATTTCAAAATATTATAATTTAGTTATTATTATTATCATTTTTTAATAACAATTAAATAATTTTCATTGCAGCAGAAAAGTTAGTCATTTTTTAAATTATTTACGTCAGTGATATATTTAAAAATAAATAAAAATACGTTCCCATTTTTATAGAAAGCTCCAGAATCTCATGAGGTTTTTCTAAATCTTTAAATCGCGATCTTTTGATAACAGTGGGCTCTAGAATAAGCTTCTTCAATCCTTTATCCGTTCTTCTTTATACTTGCTTCTCCGCAATGTCGTTTGTATTTATCAAGAAACCTCAAAAGATGCTTATGATCCTCCTTACAAGCACAAGGAAATTCACTGTTGTCGCGTGTTTCTTGATCCAACATTTATCCCCAGAAACGTGCCTTATCTCGCATTGCCTGCTTTTCTTTGACTACTTAGACGCAGATCTAAAGGATACTGATATGTTATATGTATATACTGTTTTTAGATTTTTACTGAATGGTAATTCTATAAAAAAATCAAACTTCCAAAAAAATTTCCAGAAATTCGCCGTTCATGTTGAACACCAAATACAGATTGTTAAGTAACCTTCCCTAAAAGCCCGAATCCAAAAATCAAACAGAACTTACCCCTGGACCGAAAAATTAATCAACATGCACAAGTGCGCTAATGGCCCGGGTGCCCGGGGAGGCACCGGACCGACGATTTCAGCCGGTCTAACGTCGTCGATCGCGCTCACGCGACTCCAGAATCGAATTAGCCCGTACTTTTCACTCACCCCCCGCTGCACGCTGAGCCAATTCGATTTGCGACGAGTGCTAATGCAATTGCCCGGCACTTCACCTTGACGGGGAGAAGGAAAATTAGGCGCGCACGTGCATTACTAGGCGAATCGAGCCCAGCTAGCTCCTGCCGTTATCGATGTCTCAACATTTGAGCCAGCTGGTCGGGTTATTCGGAAGGGAATTTTTAACGAGCCTTTTTCTTTTGGCTCTGGCTATGGAGGTTGTTAATGACGTAGATTACGATTTCAACCTTTACAAGGCAAGAAAAAAGAATAAATAAAAGAGTAAACATTCTTTCATGTATTAGAAGTTTATTGTTAAATTGCTATAGAGTAAAGAATGAGTAATTTTTACAAAAATAGCTTTCCTTTGAAATGTTTAAATAATACAGTTTTGGTACGTTACTCGTTTTAAGAGTAGAATATGAACATTTCATTTTAATAATCTATATTTGTTGTATATTCAATTTTAAATTACTCAATCATATACTTTAGCCAGAGTTTTGAGGTATTTTGTTACGGAACCGGTCTGAAGCAACCACAATGAGGTACAGGTATCCCATCATCCATTTTTAGTTGGCAAATATGCCATTGATGACCAATCATCGTGCATTCTTGAAAGCACTGAAATTCCTGGCGCGTTTTACATGGCTTGCTCATATTGCATGGTGCTCCTAAAAGTAATTGCATTTTAGCAATAAACCTCGTACGACGTATCTGCATTTTTTACAAAAAATAAAAACGTTCTAAAAAGTTATTTGTTTAAAAACCTTGCCTGCACTAATTCCGATGAGAAATAGAAAGAACAGCAAACGCAGGAAAACCATGTTAGAAAACGTACTGCAAACTTTATGATACTTGCGTTGTATTCTAGAATAATCTACTAGTCCAATACAAGTCGTCTTCCTCGCTTTTATAGATTCTGCGTACACCGTAAATAGCAACACTCTTGTTTTATATTACGTAAATATATACTACAATTGTTATTAAAAAGCCATCAAAGCTCCAAAGAAAACTTGAACGCAATCCTATAATTTCGACAAATTACTTGACGTATGTTCTCTAGCCGGAAGTACAAATTCAAGGTTGCATTTCGTTCATTAAATTAATGTCCTTTCTACGTAGATTAGCTACTAGAAAATTCTTGAAAATTTCTTTTTAGATTACTTTGTTTCACATTTCTAGAGATTATACTGTGCAGGATTTTGCATTCTTGCATTTTCGTTAGAAAATAGTCCAAGCCTGTATTCAAAATACTCCATCTAAATGCATAAACCTTCAAACTTTCAAAAGCTGCAAAATATTTTTCCATGAATTCCTAATTCAATTTCTCCTAATTCAATTTCTCCCCACCCTGTTGCATTTCTAAAAAAACAGCCTCTCCCACCGAGCGGAAGTAAAACACAAATCCGAGATAACTCAATAAAAAGCAGTTGGATAATCTAAACACGAGCTTATAAAGCCACGCGACGCGTTCCAACATCGAGAAACAGATTCCACTCGGTAGGCAGCGACGGCCGCGTTCGGCTGCGCATATACACGGCGCGCCACTCGTGTTTATCCAGCGTGTTGACGCATGCACCGGTTGAGAGATGGACCGCTCGTGGAAATAAGTCGGGGAGAGAGTCTCGAGAGCTTTTAGAGTGCGCACGCTGCTGCTGCAAGGCTCTCTCTCCCTCTCTCTCTCGCTTTTTAATAAATAATGTAGCGAGAGCGTGAGAAAAGCCCCAAGAATATGACACGCTCGAGGCGAGCCTTGAATTATTGACGCGTACGGGGAGCGTTTAGAGGATATCATGGAACGAATGCTTGATTTAATATTTCATTGTGTAGTTGATTTAAATTTTCATTTGCATTCAATTTTCTTTAGTGAGAGTAGTTTTGAATGCTAATGATAATGGCGGTAGAAAGTAAAGGTTATTTGTTAAAAGCTATGTTTAAAATTAAAAGCTAAGTTTAATCAAGTTTTTATACTTTTTTAAGTCCTTTTTCAGAGAAGAAACATAAAATACTTCCTACTAATATAAAAGACACTTCGAGAATATGAAAACTTTCTTTGAAATCTTTCGAATAAAATTTCTATCCACAGGAATCGATAGCACTCGAACCGGCGCAGAGACGTATTATTTTGACAAAACATCAGCTGGGCTTAGTCGTGCTACGCAGTCGGCCGGGCAAATAAATAAAGTCAAATCCAATTAATTTGCTGCCCGGGGCAAAGTACAATAATTAAAAGTTCCCGCTTAAACGAAAGCGACTTCGCGCGCTCGCCGGAAAAGCTTTGAAATATGAACGTGCATCCTCTCTCTCTTCGCCGGGGGTGGCGGAAAAAAGAGCCGGCTTCTCCCCCCAGGCCATCCGAGCCCGCTACGCAACTTCCGGTTGTACGCAAAAAGCCCGCAGCGCGCGAAAACAGAAGCTCCGCCATTATGATCTTTGTAGGCAAACTTCCGCCCAACGCTTTCTCTCTCTCTCCTCAGCTTGCTGCCGCTCCTGCTGCTTCCATGCAAACTTTGCTAAAGATTTCGTTCTTTTTCTTGAATAATTTGTCCCAAGTTTTTTAATCTTTTTTTGCTTGACTGAAATCTGCCTGTTATTTTCTTCAATTATACGCATTTTCCAGAGTAATGTTATTATACTTTATTCATTTTACTCTTGGAAGTTTTTGCGAAAGGATTTAATCTTGCTTGTACATTAATAGTGAAATATGATTATTTTTTTAAGATATCCTGTAATTTAAAACTAGACTCTTAATAAGAATTGAATGTCATAAAGCTCTGATAAGTATATTTATAAATATTTTCATCACTGCAGTATTTTAAACTATTATTTATTAATACTATGTTTTTGAAATTGCCAGGAAAAGCAATATTGTATAAATGCTTCGCATCTCCACCTTATTATCTCTTCTCGCAATCAAAACAGCTCAACCCAAGACAAGTTAAGCCAATAGATCGGTGACTTCTAATTGCCTAATACCCTTTGCTCCCCTCGGCTACTGTCTCCGTCGCATCTTTTCTTCCTGCGCCCGCCCATTCAATTTCGACCTCTCTCTCCCTCTGCTTCTCCGAACGAACAAAGCTTAGAGACGCGCAAATACACTTTATGTAGGTCTCTCGGCAAATACACTCAACGCTTCCCCTGACAGGGAAAGAGAAAAGGCCGTGTGCCTGTACGACGAGCGTTAAGTAGGCACGAATCGAGCCCTGTAGTGGACACGTGTGCTTTTGGTCAGTTGGTAAAAAGCGCGGAAGCCTTGATTGGCCATCCATCCGTTTTGTTAGTTATGCTTGGAAATTTGAGAATTTCCGCTGCGGTGGCCAATTCTAATGGGTTATATTTTATCGAGGGAGAGCAGAAAAGCTTGGTTCTTCAAAACAAGAAAGTTCATTCGTTATTAATCATATTTAAAAAATGGTTCTATTTAATAAATAAACATTTATTTGATTACTCAAATTTTTACGTGAAAGTATATCTTCTTCTTTATCTTATACATATTAAGATGCTACTGGTCCATTTCCGGTTTATTTCCGGTTTAATTCCGGTTTGAAAAAGAAAATTATACGTTTAATTTACATTTTTGTTCTTATTACATTAAGAAGCTAATGGTCGTCTGTCTCCGGTGGCAAATCTAGAAATTCTAAAAATGAAGAAAATAAAAAGTTAAACAAAAACAAATAATGCCTTCTAACGTTTGCCACTTCTTTAATTAGAAATAATTAGAATTTTTGCCCAACTTTCACGACGGGGACATGTTAGTAAAAGGACTTTAAGAGAGTCATTCAGCGCATTTTATTATTGCTGCCACTACATGTTTTATAATCACAGCGTTTATTATGTTTGCTGCCTTTACATGTTTAATATTAATTATTTGATCTATTAATTTTTATAATTAATTTTTTTTTCTTATTCTTTTCTCAAATTTTAGTTCTCATGAATATTTTTACCGACCGAGCGTTAGCGAGAGAGGAATTTTTGCTAATATTTTAATAAATATTTGTTATAACACAGACCGCAAATATTTAATATCATTAGTAATACTAGGCAATTTTTATAATTAAATATACTTTATAAAATGTAGAGATAATTTTAAAAAGCATATTATAATTAATATCGTTTTACCTCTTTCTGCAAGGTATGTTTGCTGCAACAGAGTAAATTCAATAAATAATTTATAAAAATTAAAAGCGTACAGACGAAATAAGCTTTCCGGAGAGCTCGGTAACAATGCAACACAGCCCGCGCAGAAAAAATGCAAGGGCTTCGCTCATATATCTTCTTCTCCTCACTTTAGCTTGGCTACAAATTTCGAAAGCGTCCGCGACAAAGTGCAGGGTAAAAAAGAGTGACGTGCCCGCAGCAGGGCAGCAGGGGCGCGCGCGTGCGCTCTTTCAAAGAGAAAATTCCCGACCCTCCGGGGGATATTAGCTGAGAAAGATAAACAGTGTCGCGTGTCCAAAATATATGTAACCCCATCTCCGGCTTCTGTTTATCGTAGAGCAATTTCGACGCGCCGATGTAAAACGTGCTCGCTTCACCAGTTGCTCGCCGCCGAATTAAACCAGCCTGCTCGCCGGGAGGACAGATGCGTTTTCCGGGACGAACAATGAAGCGGCGGTCTGCCGCTGAGCCGAATGGATGATAAAGTGCTTTTTTTCGCTGGTTCGTCTTTGCTTTGATCGCTAGCAGTCCCTGGTTCAAAAGTACCCTCTTCGAAACTCGATTTTTTAGGCAACCGTTATTATAAAATCTTGTAGCTTAATCGCAAAAATTGAATAGTAAACAGCGAAAGGATCGAGTGTCTAAAAAATGCTTTTAACACTTTCAACTTCGCAGCCGTAAAAAGCAAAGAAGACCCATCGAAAACCAGCATCCCTCCACCTGGTTTAATCCGGCGACGCGGAGGATTCGCGGCCGCGATTCATACGCGATTGATTCGCGCAGCAGCGAAATAGGAGAAGGAGAAAAAGCAGAGCAATCCCTTGCAGCGCGGCGACGAAACAAAAAGGAGCAGGATCGAATCCCCAATAGAGGGCTGCAGCACGTTCCGAGCCGAGCGGGGAATCCCCGATTGCCCCGTGACCCTCTCGCGCCGCTCGCGCCGCTCGCGGAGTTTGTTGGCGAACAACTTGAAACTCAATCTATCGAGCCTTTGCCGGCGCTCGGCGTGTGTCTGAGCGGCGACTTTAAACGGGCCGCGTGCGTGGAAACTGTCGAGTACCATCGACTTTGAGAATACATTCTTCGGAGGTCCTTTCGCCTTCCCCGGAGCCCGAGAGCTTTCCGAAAGCTGTTTGCGCTCGAGATTGTTCTGCTGGAATTCTCCTCGAAGGACGGCGATTCGTTGTAAATAAAATAGATTGAATGTCAAAATTTTATAGCTTGTTTTCATGCAAGCACTTTTTCATTTCTTCTCGAGGGCTTTTTAAAGCGGGCGTCACATCTCAAATGCTGTCCCCATTGAAGTGTCTTTGCATTCTGAACTTTCAATACATAACATAAATTTCTTATCAATTTTTTACAAGTTTCATTCGCGAAGAGTTTTAAGTACAATTACATGCAGTTATACAATTTTAAAGAATTTTTATTCTTAGGCATTTATGAATAATTACAAAGCTAACATTTGAATAAAATCCCTATTACAAAAGGAGGCAAAAATGCAATTTACTTCTATTCGAAAATTAAAGTAAAACTCGGATAAAATAACGCAGACTCCTTAAAAGCCTATAACTTCTCTAAGCAAACGCGAAAATTCCGGGCATTCGTAAAATAAACGCAATTCCCATTCCGGTACAATCATAACATTAAACAAGGTAAGCTGCACCCTTTTAATTCCGGCGACCTCATAATTTCTATTTCCTCGCAGCTCCCCTGGAATTCCCCGGGAAAAGGTTAGGCCGAGCGCACTCGCCTTTGCATTACGACTCGGCTCGGTCTGTTAAATTCGCTCCCCAAGCCTTAATACTTAACTGACTGCAGGGCCGTTCCTTGCCGTCAAGTTGAGCAGAAGTGAAAAATAGGGCGCGAGCGCGGGGACGCAGCCCTCCGGGCTCGATGGAGAAAGAAAGGTGTTGTGTGTGCGCCAGATTTAAATGGGGATTTATCGGACGGGAAGGGCCATTGGACGTTCTCAAGGTGCTCACCTGTGAAAATAGATGAGCGGTTGGGGAGCAGGCTTGATATACCTTTCTTTTTGGGAATGCGACTTGAGAAAATAAAAATAATGTTATTGAGCATTGAGAAAAATAAGAGCTTAAAATTTTCATTTCCCTATATTTAACAATAGACTTAATAAATTCTTAACTTAGAATGCCAGATGTCAAAAGTTGGGCCGTTAAAGCTGTATCCCCATAACGCAGCCAACTTGGATCCGATAAAGTAAAAGTTTCTTTTTGCAAGAAAGCGCAGCCCAAACACAAAAAGGATCTCCGAAAAAGTTCCGAGACTCCGCCTTAGCATCGAGCGGCGGAGCTCACAACAAGGCGGAATAAAAACTCGCTCTCGGCGCGTTCCACATCGGGCGCGCCGGGCGCGCGGCTGGAAAAAATGACTCGCCCTGAAATATTCATAGAACCGTTTCGCTCCGGCGTGTATGTAAAGCGAGGCTGAATAAGGCAGGAGGCGGAATTACGGAGGTGTCGTCGGCTGAGTCCCATTAGGGGCAATAAAGAACGGCGAGCCGCTGCGATGGGACATTTCTCTTGCCGGCGAGGCATAAACTTCCGCGATGGATGCGCGACGTCGAGAGTAACGGCGGAATGGATGACGGCAGATGCACCGCCGAAATTACAGCCTTGTTTACTTATTTCTTGCACTGCCGGGAGTAGAAAACGCTGTTTTCAGCGGCGGATTGTTGGTAAAAAGTTCACTGGGTTGCGGGTGCTTTGTTTTTAAGACTTTTTGGGCAACAGTTTTTTTCAATTACGAGATTGAAGTTTAAGTAAATATGAATTCTAGATTAAACTTATTTTTTTCCTATCGGAAAGATTGTTGAAATAAAACTTTAATCATGATTAAAATTTAATATTTCGTAAAACTCGCTAAAAAAAGTTTTCATTCGTTCATTTGTTTTCAAAAAATTTTAATTACTCAAAAGTACAATTAATACATTTCAATAAGTAAATTAGTAAATTTAGAGAATATTTTGAATAATAAATAATATATAATAATTGTATTTTAAAATTACGCTCGTTTCCAAAAGCTTGGGTGCAAAAATTTAATTTAAATCGTATCGCCAGGTGGTGCAACGCTTTCTTCGTAATACCTGTGAAATTTGCTCGAAAATTCGCTAAAAATAGAATTCCCTTCTCGCAGAATTTTTATCTTAAAAGAGCCGTTGAACATACGGTAATTCGTCCAATTTTAACGCAAATTGCACGCCTCTTTAATTGCAAAACGTTCCCCATAATTAAGTTCGCACTTGAGGGTTGCGCGAAACGTTCAATTACGTATCATTCGTGCAGTCGTGACGCTTGGGTTTCTTCGTTTTTTAATTGCACCCTCAAGTCCCCCCGAATCCGCGCGCAGAATACAGCCCTTCCAGCCGCGCCTTCGCCTGGATTATATCGCACGCGTCGTCTTCTCCGGACGCAAAGTCGAGAGCCGCGTATGACTCAGCGCGGGAAACACACCCCCGACTTTTTAGAACCTTGAAATTGGTTGTACAGTCGGGGGAGTAGCTTGACGTCTTAACTAGTTGGCCTTTTGGTTTCTTACTTTTTAGGAAGGAATTTCATTTGTTGCATTTGTTTATAAAACATATGTGAATCGAGTTTTATTATAGTTAATAAGTGGATTTCAGAAGAATGAAACCACATACATGGCAAAATGGACATATTTAGAATTTTTAATTTACGTCTTTAAAGTTTCGCATTCAGGCAAAACATTCATTAAAAACACATCAAACAGACAAGAGGATACCTTGTACAATGATTTTACTAAATCACTCCATTGTATATTTAGTTTCCTTGCCTCTGTTAATATTAACATTTCAATCCACAAACCAGTAAACATTTAAACATTAATTAGTACGTACTTTTTTAAAAAAATGAAAAACTGAACTAAAGCGTTAAAAAGAATTTCGTAGACTTAGATTTTTGAGGTTGACTGTACACTTCCGTTAAATCCCGAGTCTCCCACTCGGAGTCTCGATCAGCGCGCTCGAATGTTCGGTCAACGGTGCAGAGAAGCTGCAGTGCGTGTATATACGCTCTAGCCTCTATTCCTCCTTTGCTTTTCAAATCCCCGCGCAATTCTTTCGCCTCGTCATCTCGAGAGCTTAAGCACGCTAACGTTTCCGTAAGAGGGATCAAGAGAAAAAGGAGCGAAGGGCGCGGGGAAAAATTCAAAAAAGGAGCTGATCGCCGGGGGAAGACGCAGAGAAAATATGCTGATCCTTCGAGCGCTGAGGAGAAAGTGAGAAGGATTACTGGACAAAGAGAAAAAGAGTCAAAGTCAAAGTGGAAATATTATTAATTTCTTTTTTCAGTTGCATGTAAACCGCCCTTCGTACGTCATTCGGTAGAAATTTGATTTATTATTTTAATCTCAATTTCGATTGAAGCTATTTCAGGTAATTCAGGTTTAAAGATGCTGCTCTAATTAGTAATGTGTTCGTACTTACGAAGTTTCGAAATAATTTAAAAAACACATTAGATTGCATTAGCAGAAAGAGTGGGAGCAGCTAATTGAAGTAGCAAAAACTCGTTTATTATTATACGCTGCCAGCGGACCAATTTCACTGCTCGCGCGATAAAGTTTTAATCATCGAATAACGAAAAACATTAAGAAAAGAGCATTTTTAACAAAGTCTCCGGCAGAAGTAGCGGCTCCTTGCCGAGCACGGAATAACAATAAGAACAATGGGGCAAAAAAGGAAAGTGGATTAAAGAAGCAGTAGCGGCCGCGGCGGCGGCGGAGAGGAAAAGCGAGCAAAAAGAAAGGCAGGAAGAAAACTGAAAAACATAAAGGAGCGAGGAAAGAAAGAGCTTTAACTCGCAGCCTCGAAAGGCTTGCAACCCCTAGGCGAGGACAGAATCGCTTTAAGCTATCCTTTGATGTCGTCGCGCGAGCTTAACCTCCTCCCGCGCATCTCAATTAACCGATCTTCAAAGCTTAATTAAGGCGCAAGCAATTCGCGAACGTGCGCGCCCAGCCAAATTGCCGAAGTAATCGCCGCCGCTGCACCGAATGCACTCCTCGTGTTAGATGGGAGGCTGAGCTTTTTGTATGCGCCGAACGACGCAGAAGCGACTTTCCGGGGAGAAATTCAACTGTAGTATGGTGTTGTGTGATTTATGAGGAGGTGCATGATCCATTGGATCACTGTTTTGTGGTTGACGTAAGTTGTTCTCGGACTTGCAAGGGAAAAAGTTTGTTGAAAAGAACTTTTGAGCCCTTTAAAACTTTTGATTATCCATTCATACTCTTGACCTAAATCAACATTAATGTACATTTAAAAGTGGTGTCTAGCATAACAAGCTAAGAACATTTCAACACTATTTTTCAAATTCAAGTGGAATTCTTGTGATTGAAATACGCGACTTTTTATAATATCGAATTTTCAAGATTTCTCTCCATTCCAATAACGAATTTGCGTCTAGTCAGAAAAATGCGTGCGAAAATACCTTGACTCAAGTGTCTACATATATGTCAGGAAAATCTTTCAACAAAAACGTAAAAGCAGGATCGAGAATTTCTCATTCAACTTTGAACGCATTGGATGTTTCAGGCTCGTGATTCAATTGCCTTTCTCCATTCATACACCTATTTTTCATCTCTCATTATCGGCGTTCAATTTTGTCTCCGACCATTTTGAATTCCAGATTCATATTTATTCGATTCACTGCAGAAGAAGACACCTTCGCGAGATCATCGGGTTGACGAGCTGCGAGGGTTGCTTTCCCGATCCCATTCGAATCACGTAGTCTCCGTCCCTTTTGTGCGTCCGCATATGTGCGAGCACATACAGACGAAAACTTGGGCTTCAAGTTGGAAACTGAAGATGAGCACGTGATACTTTTTGAATTTTCAAGCACAAAGCGCATTCACACGGATAAGCGTAATTGAAAGACAAGGTTTAAAACTCGAGTAGATATTAGTTTTTCTTCAGCCACTTGAGCGATTAGTGCTCTTTATTAGGAAATGTTTAGTCAGCTTTTTAGAAACTTTAATGCTAAAAAAGACAAAAATTTATGTTTTATGATATAAAACTGGCTAATGCTTACGTTTTAATTAAAATCTGTTCATTAAATTTTCATATAATTAACTTTACCGATGAAATAACGAAAAAATGGAACCGAATAAATTGGACCGAAGAAAACAAGTTTCAGCCTCAGCCCGCGCGTTAAAGAGCTTCGCTTCCTGCGGGGTTTCGAGCGCGGCCGCAGGTTCTTTTATTTAGATTCAAACGGCGCAACCTCGGCGACACTCTGATTTGATATTTCCTTCTCTGCTCCGAGTCCGCTGTCGCTTACACGTGAGCAAACACGCCTTCGCACAGCTTTCTTCGCTGCAGGGCCGTATATTTTCCAAAAGGCTCGGACCGCCGAGTCGCCTTTGACTCCCCGCAACGGAAGGGCGAAATTTAATCAAGCCTCCTGCGTTTAATTAACTTCGTAATTTTGTTGTAATTATGCTTCAATTAACTTTGGCAAAAATTCGGAAAGGGGAGGTGGACGTGGCTTTGACGGCTTCGTGATTGAGTTATGCATAGTTTGGCCGGACTGCGTTATTAGGTTTTTAAAGTTGCCGGCTATTTTTAGTTGAGAATTTGAATATTATAAAGTGGGAGTGTAACCCGGCAAGGGCTTTCAGTCAAAATGGAGTTTAATTTAGTTTTATCCAAGTGGAATATCGTAATCTCTGTTGAAATTCATATATTGAGAGAATAATTTCCAAATCTGCAAATGATTTTGAATATTTGCTTGGTAGATGATTGCGCTTTATTTTTAATAATTAAAACCAACAATACTTGCACACGTAATCCTGAATCAGCTTACTATTTCTATCAAAGTTCATTTGAAATTGAAAACTTTTGATTAAAGCTTGTAACTGCAATTGTTTTTGCAGATATATGCTACTTTATTTTTATTTTTAATTCAAAAAGTTTAACTTCAAACTTCGTTGACGATAAGTTTTTTAAAATATTTTCCAGAATTTCCAGCATTCCATAAACCCTTGTCCACTTCCATCGCCCGGAAGCAAATTATGCGATCTTGCTCGCAATGATTTTCGTAAATCGCGAGTATTTCACGGGGCGTACGAGGGAACGGTCGCCTGACTGTCGGCACTACAGCCCTGCTCGGCGCCTTCCTTACTTCGATTTCCTCGGCGGACGGACGGACGGAGAGCGACTAACGCCCTGGAATGTAAAATAGCTTAAACGCAAGACAAGAGATTACCTCGGGAATCAAAGTAATTAACATTTCGTATACCCCCGTCGGCTTCCTTTCAGTTTAAAGCTCCTTTTGTCGAATGCCTCGCGCGAATCGCCCGGCAAAAAGTTCATTCCCGATTTCGTCGACGGCGGGGAAAAAAGGTTTAATTAAGTCCGCGGAATCGGCCTTTGCATAAATTCACCCGTAAACTTGAGGCGGACTTTGCCGAGTCTTGCTTCGTGACGTCAGTAAATGGAGCGTTATGGATAAAATGCTTGCTGATGCAAATACGGCTAATTTCTCTTTAAGCTGCTTTTATTGTAATTTTTATAAACTCTAGTCTGTTTAATTTTTATTTTTTCCATCGGGTAAAAGTTTCGATGATTTACTTTGAGTGTAATGATACCTCGAAATGCCCTTGCCCTTATATGAAATAATGAAAAAAAAAGGTAGCAGCGGCAGAGTATCTTTATTTAATTATAACAGTGCATTACACCCTTAAAAATGAGCCCACACCGTACATACCACAAATTAGTAGGGCGAGGAATGAAAAAAATAAGGAAGAATTTACACGAAGCGCTTCCTTTTATCCTCGGGAGGAGAAGGGGCGAGAGAAAGGGAGGAGCGTCGAGGCTTTTTAGCTCGCAGCGTTCTTTGAGAAGAGACAAAGGAAAAAGTTTTTCTCTCTCTCGCTCTCCTCCCGGACCACCCGGAGTTCGTTATTTTATAATTGGCACTATCCGGCTCTTTCATGAATTATTAAGGACGCCGATAAAGCCGCGGAATATCGACGAGGATTCTCCTTCCGTCCTTTCTTCATCTCGATCGCGTTTACGCCGCCGTGTTTTTCGCTCTGAATTATTTCTCTCGAATCCCTATGCGCACATTAATTTCCTTTAATTTACATTGCTTTCTCGGGGAAACAACATTTTTAACAGGGCCTATTAAATCATTGCGCGGGTAATTGAAAATACGTTGACTGCTTGTCTGACGTAAAGAAATTGTACATTATGGTTAAATTATTCAAGAATAAATTTAGATTCTAAGAATTGCAACTAATGAGCCCAAGTCATGTAAGTAACATATATTTAAAAATACCGAGGGGGTATTATGAAAATAAGCATCATAATGGAAGAACGCGGGAAGTGATAAATTAAATATAAAAGACTCCCTTGCACCTTCTTTGAAAAATTAATTACTGAAAAGCATGACGAATTATTCTCATAAAAGGTGAAAAATTAATTAAAGCGAAATACTAGGGGACTTTCACACTCGGAAAAATTCATTTCAAATTACTTCTTTACAAAAGATTTTTTAAGACTCAACGTAAGTGCTGCATTTCATACTGTGGATTTCCAAATACAGATTTCCGAAATTTACAATGACAATGAAAACACATCGATCTGTCGATATAAATCTGGCGCTTATTGGTGGTCTTGTATAGTGTAATAAGGCAATTTAATTATCGAGGACATAAATTATGCACTATATATGTGTAGGCAGTGCGTGACACATTAGTGCGTAGCTTATAGTACCCAAAGTCATGCAACAAGTCACAATATTTCAGCATTAGTGACATGTTACATCCTGTATCGCTTTAGCTACATGATTTTTCTGTAATTAGTGAAGGACATAAATTCTCCTTGCAATTAAAATTCCTAGGACGCATATGATTACAGTGTAATTAAAAAAATTATTTTCTCTAATAGTAAACTATGTGCCACTAATAACTTTAAATTCAAAGGGTTTATTAAAAAAGATTCTCAGACTACGGTTCCTCTAACAGAAAAAAACAATTTAACTTAAATCTTAAATTAAATTAAATCAAATAAGAATAAATGCGATTTCTATACTTGTCCCGAAAGTTTCTTAATTGCCAAATTGTAGGTTCGAAAAACTTGAGCGAAATCGCTCGATCCTTAACTCGGCAATTTCCTCCATCTCTCGCTTATCACCGAGATCTGCGCCTACGAGTCGCCATAGCAGCAACGTCACGCACGTCTGCATATGAAGCGAAAATACGACGACGGCCGTGGAGCTTCCCTTTGATGTCCGGGTGGACTCACCCTGGGGCGGCTCTCACGCAATATTGCGTTCCGCCTTTTTTCGCTTCTGTTTTTATTGCGAGCAAGTGACCCGACTATTGTTTCTAATGAACAGACTGTCTGCACTTTTTGGCAGAGTTTCTCGCTGATTGTCCGCAAGGAAGAATGGGATTCAAATTTTTTGTCAACGCATGGAAATATAAATATGCGAGGAATTTTGTTTGGCGGGAATTCTTGAAAAAGTTCATTTGCAATTAAAACTTTCGATTGTTGCTATGTTTCTTTATAATTGTCATTTGCACAATTCCGAAAATCACCCTACTCCCCTTGTGCAGTTAATTTGGTACAAGAAACAAACTTTCCTCCCAAAAACTTGCTCCCAGAACGGTCCGCCAATTAAAACAGTCCTCTAAAATATCCCCTAAAACATCGGAGAAACCTAAGAAATTCACTTCATTATGCTAAACACGCCGAAATCCGCGCGCGACCATTCAAGACTCCAGCACTCGCTGCATGCAGCAGCAGCACGTGCACTCGAGTACATTCGACTGCGAGGGCGGCGCATTCGTGTAATACAGCCGTTCAATTAAGTCAAGTGGACTCCCCGGCAACGGCGGCAGCCTCTCTCGCGAGGGCTGTCAGCGCTTTTGCCTTTAAGTCCGATATTATTCCCCTCGCGCCGTCGCCGCAATGTTATAATTACCGACGAGCGGCCAAGTTCATTTCGACCCCCTCCACCCCTGCCACGGCCGACGCACGGAATGTCACCGCCACCGTGCGGATTCGCGAAATTACACGATGCCGACTGGACGGGGAGCCGTTTTTTTTTTTTTTGGATTGGCTGGGGTGATTGGAAAAGTAAAGATTGATGGCGGTTTTTAATCGGTGGTAAAGCTTTTCAAATCAACATAATTTTTTGGATTCTAATTATTAATACATTTGGTAGGTTTTATTTAAGACAACAGTTTACTATTGTTCTTCTTTATTGAACAATTATTAATCAACTTTATTGATTACAGTTGCAATATTTATTTTTTGAAAAGTAAATTTTACAGTTATAAGCAGGAGCGAAGTGCTCGCCGTCTGCTGTCGAAGCTTATAGTGTTACCTACCACTAGCTGGAGTTGGAGTCGTCATCTTCCTCGGAGCTGGAGCTGGAGCCGGAGTCGTCATCTTCCTCGGAGCTGGATTTGGCGTCAGAGCTGGAGTTAGAGTTATTGCTGGTGGTGGTCTTGCAGGAAGAGCTGCTCTGAGTTTTAGAGCTTCCAGATCCACTGACACCTTCGTTGTGGCCTCCGCTGAAACTTCCGGAGTTGCTGGTGGTATTTATGCCTCCGCAATCAGAGCTCGTGGACTGGGAGCTTCTAGATCCACTGACACCTTCGCTGTGGCCTCCGCTGAAACTTCCAGAGTTGCTGGTGCTGGTGGTGTGTTCTCCTCCGAGGTCAGAGCTCGTGGATTTGGAGCTTCTAGATCCACTAACACCTTCGCTGCGGCCTCCGCTGAAACTTCCAGAGTTACTGGTGCTGCTGGTGTGTTCTCCTGCGAGTTCAGAGCTCGTGTATTTGGAGCTTCTAGATCCACTGACACCTTCGCTGCGGCCTCCGCTGAAACTTCCAGAGTTGCTGGTGCTGGTGGTGTGTTCTCCTCCGAGGTCAGAGCTCGTGTATTTGGAGCTTCTAGATCCACTGACACCTTCGCTGCGGCCTCCGCTGAAACTTCCAGAGTCGCTGGTGCTGGTGATATGTTCTCGGCCTAAGGTACTGCCAGAGGAAGAGCTTCCAGATCTGGTGACGGTCGCACCTCCAGTGCCTTGGCTTTCACTCCCAGAGCCGGAACTGCTACTCAGAGAAGAGCTGCTAGTCTTGCTGGATGAGCTTTCGCTACCGCCTCCATTAATGTTCGAGCTGCCACTGCCACTACTACTGCTACTTGAGGAGCTCTTGCTCGAGGTTGTGGTTCCACAACCACAGTCCTAAAAAAAAATTCGATTAGACGATCTACTATATTTTTATGACAGTTACGTATGGAAATCGATACAAACGGGTTCTTCACTTTCTTCCGAGGATGGACGAGCCCTCTAAAGAAAAAAAAATATATTATGTTAAATAATGTTGCAAAGAATATTTCGGTTTAATCAAAATTATTTAAACTATTTGGGTGTACTTACGGCAAGTACTGCCGTGGCGATAGAGAAAACCAAAAGGGTGAAGAAAAGCTTGTTCATTTTTGATGTTTTAAGAATATTTCTGTGAAATAATATTTTTAATTTGTATTTAAAAAAAAAGTTTAAAAGTGAATCAATAGGTTTTGACACTTACCGTTCCAGAAAAAATGAAATAGTGACAACTTTCAGTCTCAAGTTTGCTTTTATACTATTTTTTATCTGAAATATAAATATATATTATTTATACTGCATTAAATATTATGCAAAAAACAGTTTTTTTCTTAGCTGTATCAATAAATTATTTAATAATTCATAAACACGTAGTTTTTATCGTTAAAATTTCAAATCTTCAACTTTTTTTTTATTGAAAGCAGTGGCTTATTTGTATAAGTTTTCAAATTTTTTGTAGTAAGAAACGTAATAATTCGTTTATCATAAATTATAATAATTATACCTATCGTAGATACAAACTTTTGCGAATAGTCAAGAAGTATATGTTAAAACAAAGCTTTGAATTTGCATCACGCTGCAAACGACGTAGTCGCATGTGTTTTTACAATGCATGTAAAGTTGTGCATAATTTTACGCATGATTAAAACACGTGCAATAACGTAACAAGTCATATCAACAATTAGATTTTAAACGTCGTGAATTTTTCTCGTTGCTTTAAAGTAAAGAATCCGCACACATTTATAAAAAGTTTAAACCTGAAATAATGCTTTTTATAATAAGCTGTTTCGCCAAAGAGCGAGGCAAACGCCATCCAAATATGCAGCCTTTGTTGCTTTTCGTGCACAAGAAACATCACAAAAAAGTCATTGGCTTCGTTATATCGTCCGCAAGAGTCTAATTACGAATCCAGGTAAAAAATTCTCATTAATTCAGTTTTCGCGCTACTATTTGTCTGCTCGAAGCGAACTTCGTTATTATCTGTTCTTTGTGTACAAAGTCGCGCACTCTTCTTTGAGATGCGTCATTTTGCATCGCACTCGACATCGATTTTCTTTTGACGAAAGCCCAGTGTACACTTTTGTAATTCAAAAATAGTTGCTAAAGCGTCCTCCCCCTCAATTAACGAAACTCATTACAATGTTACCTCGCCGTACGAGTAAGCAGAGGACAGCCCTTTGCTGTCCTCTGTTTGATTCGTTTTGCCGCGCACAGGAATGCACTGGTATAACAAAGTTTTTGAATATTGCACTAGAATTTCGAAGCATTGTTTGACGCGTGCAGCGTACTCTGTAATTATCAAAATGTTTTTCAAAAATCTCGTTTATTCATTTGCACGTTATAAAATAAAGAAATTAATTATTGTCAATTTAATAGAAAAACTACATACATGAACAAAATAGTAGCCAATTTTAATTTAAAATTATTAAAATATTGTTAAAATCGAAGTGTCTCTCAAGTTCTTCTTGATTTTTTTGCTGAGAAATTGCAATGGTCGAAGAATAAATAGTCGGAGAAGAAAGTACACAACGGGAACAAATGAAATTGATTTATGTTGTTGGTCATTATCTAAAAACGCAGTGACTCAACATTTTGCAAGAAAACCTGACACAACTCCTTTATCATTTCCATACAAAGTACATTTATACATGCAGCATAATTCAACATACAAATATCCCTCCGACCCCAAAGTTCAAAAGCCTGATTAACCCCTTTTACTCCAAGGAGATCGTAAATTATCGTCCTTAATAACTCTATCTCGCGCATTTCCAGGCGAAACGGTAAAAGAGAGAAATTCCAAAAAGAGAAAAAAGAATAGCTCGCGGTGCAGAGTTATTCTTCGCGCGTCTCGCGCGGCAGATAAAGGAAATCTGCATAAATTAGCATGATATGAAAACGCACGCGACAAGTGCTGTACCACGCGAGGCGACACAAATATTGGAGGCGTATGCGTGAGTAAGTCCAGTCGGGCGAAATAATGGAGAGGTGATAATGGCTTTTTCATTATTTACGCCCAAGCCGTGCCCGAGATTGCGAGAGAGCTGCTCGCGTTCGCTCGAGATAGAAATTTCGTGCGCCTGAATTTTTTTTTTTTTTTTTTTTTTTTTGCCTTCTCCAAGCTCAATTAAAATCTGGCATGCTCCAGCATTAAATAATTCCAATCTAGTTTATGACTTTGGCTAATTATTTTCAATGATTTTATTCAATGAGCGATTGTACTTTGATAACAATTTTCTTTTCTGCGACTTGCGCGTGCTCGTAAAGTGTCAAGTTTAGAATTATTTTACTTTTTTCTTAAAACTTGCAGCAATTGTTCTTTTTTATTATTGCGGAAAAAGGTGAAAATAATAAATAATATACAAGATACTTTTTTCTGCTTTGATCCAAACCAATACATGAGAAAAAATTTAGTTCATTTCAGTCCGCAAGCTTAAAATTTTTCTTTTACCTCAATGTACATTGTATGCCTTCTATTTTTACTCCTCTGCGTAAAAGTAATTAAAAGACAAAAGATTAAAATGATTGATAAATTTCCAAGTCTTATAATAATTTATTTGTACATTTCAGTTTCACCAAAACCTAAACTTCGTGCTTACAAAAAGCTCCGAACAAAAAATCGCTCCCGCCTCAAGAATTCAGCTGGCAAGCATCGATTACCTTCGGCGAGCATAAACAACGTCCCGAGGTGACAAGAAAAAATACAGCCGGCAATAATAGCCGAGCGTAAAGCGGCAAAGCCGCGGCGGCCCTTATCTCACCTCTCATCTCTTTCTTTCAGGCCAAAGCAGGGGGCAGGAAAAGGAAAGAAAGCGATGCGGAAGCGAGATAAGCGCGCGGCGGTCGCATCGCGTGGCCCGCGAGTATACAAGTATGCGACGTCGCAAATTGTGTCCCTCGAACACGCGACGCACGTCAGCCATCGGGTGCGCCCTTCGTCATGCCCTCGACCGAGAGACGCGATATGCTTTAGCCTGGCTCGTTTATCTGCGCTGCGTTGGCGATATGTTAGGGCGTTACGCAGCTTTGTAGCTGGGAGTTCTGCTCGATTTTTGCATAAATTTTGGACTTTTGCAGCTTTCCTGCCGGCGGATAAATTCATTGTAGGATTCTTTATCTGAACAGACGTTTTTTCTTCATTTTATTGATACAAACTGTTTGCATGCGAAGAGTAAGTATATTTGATTTCTGAAATATCGTTTCTACTCATGTACAATAATTTTCAGCCTTTTTCCCTTTTCTAGAAAATATATTATAATTGTAAAAATTCTTTTTTCCTTTCAATTTTAAACCCCAATTTCCAAGCCCAAAAAGCACCGAGTGCAGGCGCACGCGCACAGCAAAGATGCAGATCCGTAAAACTCGCATTACAAGGCAAGATAGACAAAGTCCTCCGTGTTCCGGGTCCCTTAGCGGCCTCGTGTGTGCAGGCGACGACGTAAAATAAAATAAAAGAAAGGGCAAGGAGACGGGCGCACAGTTCGCCGCGTATTTTGCGGGCGTTTTTGTCTGCCGCACCAACCCGTGGCTTAGATTCGCTGGGCGAGATTGCGAGCACAAAGTGATACAGGCGTCGCGAGCGAGCACGTAATTAGCAGGCCGAGCGACGCGCCTAGAAGACGAATTAAGTCGTCTGTAAAATTACTTAATTATCGCGCCCTTGCTGCTGCTGTCGAGGAGCGTCAAAATTCGTCTAGTTGGACTTTTGACTACTAGAGGTTTTAGACTCGTTTTGCCAATTTTCGAACTCTCCTGGAGGTGGAGCTCTGCTTGAAGGACGAGATTTTTATCAGTTCGTTAGAAGGGTGAAAGAGAGTAGGAAGATTTATTTACTTGATGTTCAATTTGATTAAAAATTGTCCGTTGGAAAAAAAAAATTAAACAGTTAACTTTGTCACACTCCATTTTCCTAATTTTTTTCTAATAATACTTTTCGATACAAGGGCGGGAAAGTGACTTTACTCTCGGTTCGCTCGGGCGAAAACGTCAGACGAGGTTAAAATCACCTTCCCGTCCGTGTATCGAACAATATTTTTGATACGACGGTTGCAAGGCTTGATTTAGCGTGTGCGTTTTTATTCAAGCGGGCGCAAAATCAAGTTTTGCGCCCGGAGTGTTTATAACAATGATTAAATTACGAAATAATTAAAAAAGGAATTTTTTATAAAATTTTATATTTAAAACGGATCTTCCGTATCGTATTAAAAGCTCGATATCATAGTTTTTTGTTCATTAGAATAAAAGGGCGTAATGGTACTGCTGCGTTCCAGGGCATTAAATAAAAAAATTAATAAAAATGTTTCAAAAAACTGCCATTCTCAACCAGATTATTCCTCGCCATGATCCTGCATTTTACATAATGCAGCTCGAGTTTCAAAAATTACAAAATTATACATAATTGAATGAACTGGGTGGTTTGATTTATTTAAAGCCTGCAAAGCGCATTTCAACGTAAAAACAGATTTTTCCATGCCGTTTCATCGCAGATCAGAGGAATCGCGTTACCGCTCGATTCGTCACTCGGGCCACTCTTTAGTGCATCTGCTTTTTAATAACGATGAATGCGATGTTTTTTCCCCGCCACGCTCTCGATGCGGCTTTTTTCGCCCGTTATTTTCGGGTACAGATCGAAAGCTGCTCCACTGCAAAGCCAAGGGGAAGAGTAAAACGTTTGAAGTTGAAATTGAGAGGTCATCGATATTTTTGTGGATTGCGGATGGAGTTCCAAAGGGAGTTATTTCGAACCGGACGCTGAATTTCAATTTCAGATTATATTTTCATCCGAGAAATTTATTTTTGATTTATGCTTTTTTAAGTAAATTTTATCAAGCGCTGCTAGCACACTCGAACAAAAAAACGTTGTAAAATACGATATCGATGTATACTAATTCGATATTACTTTTGTATCGTTGATTAATATTACAATTTAAAAGCGAATTCTCAATGTAAATAAGCGTTTGTTGTAAACAAAAAAATATAATATTAAAAATCATTTAATTTCCATAAAAAAACCATCAAAAGTAGAATTAAGTATACTGTATTTTTATCGTACAAAATTAAAAACTGCTGGATATTATTTATTCAACTAATAGCAGCTTTAAAATTTTTTAATGCTTTTAGTCGACTGTTTTTATAAATATACGTTATTAAATTCAGAAACGCGAAGAAATAAATGGAACAAAAATCTCTCGAGATTGTTAAATCTATTTTAATGCAATATTAAAATCTATCATTTCTCCGAAAAGTAGAGCAACTCGCTGTTAGTTCAGATAAAAGTCCATTAGAAAGCTGATAATGTTATCGCAAAAAAAGAATCCGATACTAAACGCAAGCCACTCCGCACTGAATAGCCCGTTGAATCGGCAAAGAAACGACTCTCCTGCCATTTATTCGGCAAATGCAAGCCTTTTTTACACATCATAAATTATACTAACGCGGAAGCGCGTACAAAAGGCCGTAAAACATCCGGGCGGCCGCGCGAGGATTAGCTCTCGGGCAACCTGTTAAATGTGACTTTCGCGCGCCTCCACTTTCGCTCTCCTCGATACTCCGCAGGAAATTGCGTAAATAATATTCCGCGCTTAGTTGCCCGTCACTCCCGCCTCTCTCCAGTCATGAACCTTTCAAAATCAAAAGTACTAAGCGCTCGACGGCCAAAGTGTAAACTGCTTGATTTTAAGTAGAGCACTGCCTTTAAGAAAAAAAAAAAAAAAAAAAAAAAAAGCAAACGCCGCTCCTTTCTAGTAATTGTTTCGGAAAACCGGTTCTGCCGCCTGTGAAATACACAGACGGTGTTCTCCGCTCCGTAGGCGTGCTTATGATAAAACTGTCGCTGTACGCTCGGCAGATAAAGTATCAAGAGAAGCTGCTGGGGATGCCCTGATTGGACTGGAGCTTAACCGCTCTTTTGTGTGTCTATAATAATTATCGTCGTCGGCTTTTGAGTTTGCGAATGTGGTCAGGCGTCGTATTCAGTCACTTGCTTTCCGCTTGCGGCGCGGGTAATGTACTGCAGGCGACTTGCGCTGCCGTGTGGTGAACCTTTTCTAATATTTGCAAGAGTCAAGGTTTTCTAGTGTTTTCTCTATCAAATTTAGTGCAAGAGTGTTATGTAATCTAAAGTGAGTGAAAGGGTAAATTGCAAATCGGTTCAATGGAATCCAGTTTGTGATATAAAAATGATTTATTACCAAAAACATAGATTTAGGTAAGTTGAATGAAGCGCATTAAAATTTGTACGGAAATAACAGATTATTATATAAATGTATGAATTTAGGATATTAACAAGTGGATTATTGCTGATTATCGTGACTTTTTTATCAGTAAATGTTGGATATTACCCAGTGACGGCAGCAACGACTCGTAAATCTAGTAAGTTTGAAAACTTGTTCTACATAATATAACTTAATGTGCTATTAATTTTTCTAATATTTAAATGCAAAGACTATCAAGTATATAACTAATATCTTTTAAAACTAAAAAATAGCTTCTAACGTTCAACAATTATCTTCTAATACTATACAAATTTTTTAAATCGGTGTATGAGTTCTGTGCATTAGGAAACTTATTATCAGTGACGCTGGTACAGCGAACGTAATATGCTTAATTCTATAGAATTAAATGGTTTTACTCAAGTTTACTAGCTCGATATTTTCTCGAACCTAGAGCACCTACTCGTTATTTTTATAGTCATTTCTAATTACTGATCTAATTATTAACGTAGTGCTTTAAGGCATTAAGTTTCCTTGTAACTATTTTATAAGTAATTTTAAAAATTTATATATTTTTCAGCCAATAGTGAAAATGGTTACATGACTCAATCCCCAGAAACGTGTAAAGAAATATGTCAAAGTCCAGAATGTTATTCAACATGTTCGTTTATATTATTTTATGAAATCAGAATAAATTTCTTATTTCCGTTATATTTTACTATTTTTAAATTAATTTTAATTCAACAGCCAATGCTCTTCTGGCTATTATAAATCGAACTGTGGATCCATGTGATGATTTTTATGAATTCACGTGTGGAAATTTCGTAAATTCTCAAACCGTTAGTGACGTGGCATCTATTATCAACACCTTTACTATTGCACAAACGCTAGTCGCCACGGAATTATTTTATGAAATAAAAAAGGATATAAGTGAAGATGATTTAGATGCTTTTAAGAAAACGAAACGCTACTATCAAAATTGCATGAATCAAGGTATATTTAACATATTAACATAAGACCAAATAATTCATGCTGAACTATTATATTTTTAGATCGTATTGAATCAGAAGGAACAAGGCCACTTTTTGATATTTTAAAATACATCGGTGGCTGGCCTGTGTTACTTCGTGAAAAGTGGAAGGAAGACGAATATGATTGGAAAAATGTTCTTTTCAAAATTCAAGATCTAAATTTTATTATTTTCTTTCCCTTTATTACAAGCGTTAGTATAGACAAAATGAATTCTTCAAAGCGCATTGTAAGAGTAAGTATATTACATTTTAAGTTGACTAATATAATAATTAATTTTAATATTTTCATCTGATGTTTTATCTTAATGAAAAATACATGCGTAAAATGTCTAATATAGAAAAGTAATAGAATGCCTAATTTAGATTAAAAATAATCAACAATCAATAATTAGTGCTCAATTAGATCGTTATTAAATATGTGAAAGTAAGTTTGTGTAAGAAAAAATTATTAATTTAGATAGAAAACGCTGACACCGTGATTAGTCGAGCTTTCTTCTTGGACAAAACAGATAACACAGAACTTTTGAAAGCTTATCACAATTACATGATTAATATTTCAGTAGCTCTTGGTGCGTATAAAAATGTGGCCTTTAATGACATGAAAAAAGGTGTTGATTTTGAAGTTAAACTCTTCAAAGTAAGTAAATTTATACTTACGTTCTAAGCTCATTGTGAAGACAAATCTTACTTTCAAAATAAATGTAGATCAAAACGCCTCCCGAGGAATTAATAAATCAAACCGACAATCAAATCAGCATCAAAGAAATATCCCAAAGATTTCGAAGCATTCCTTGGTTGGAATTAATCAATAAAATATTAGGTACAAGTGGTATAACTCTCGATGAGAATGAGGTTGTTTCCGTTGCCGATCTGAAGTTCATTACCGAGGTCGAAAAGCTGATAAAAGTCACACCTAAAAGAGTCCTAGCTAATTATCTGGCCCTACGGGTGATTCAGTTCACCCTCATGTACATGCCAGAACGATTGCGAAGAATAGCTTCGGAATTTTCAAACTTAGAGGATGGCACAAAAAAGATGGTGAACCGAGAGTCCTGGTGTTTAGATGAATTGATGCAAGCTTTTCCCAATAGTTTGAGTGCACTATACGTAAGAGAGTACTTTGATAAAAAGAAGATATCGGGAGTCGTCACGATTATTCAAAACATCAAGCATCAAATAAAGAGGAATTTGAGAGAGGTGGGTTGATGGTGATATTACTCTACCGTTACAATAATAATTAATTCTAAAATTTTAATGTAGATTGATTGGATGGATGATAGTACTCGCAAAGCTGCCTTGGAAAAACTTGAAGCAATTCAATTTTCAGTTGGCTATGCTATAGAGCTAATGGATGACCAAAAAGTCAATGAATATTATAAGGAGCTTGAAATCAATTCAGGAAGCTACTTGCAAAGTGCCTTCAACATTACAACCTTTATCGCCAGGCAAACTTACAGGACTTTGAGGAAACCCGAGAATACCTTCTGGATGATTAAAAATGTGGCTTACATTAATGCATATTCTATGCTTCAAAGAAACGCTATAGGTAATGAGACTTACCTTATTTAAAAAATGCATTCCAGTATCGATGCTTATTTAAATCTTTTGAGTTTAGATATACCAGCTGGATTTCTGAGATTCTTTTTTATAACAAATATACCAAAATATGTAAATTACGCCACGGTTGGAAGTATCATTGGGCACGAAATCATACATGGTTTTGATACAGAAGGTCGAAAGTATGATAAGTATGGCAACCTAAATAATTGGTGGGACAGCGATACCGAAGCAAAATTCTTCAACAAAGCAAAATGCTTGATAGAACAGTACAATAATTATACTGTTCCCGAAATCGGCCTTCAGGTAAGAAATCAACTGCAATTTTCGAATTTAACTTACACGGGGAGTATCCCACCGGATCATGAATCTTCGTAAAATTGCAGTATGTTATTCCTTAGCCAAAAAAGATACGTGTCTTCATTTTTTTCGCTAAAGATCCTGCAATTTTATCAAGATCTACGGTCCGGTGGGTTGGCACTCCCCTTGTTAGTAAAATAAGTTAATATGAAAAATTAATCTTTATTTCTAATTAGTTGAATGGAATCATGACCCAGGGCGAAAACATTGCCGACAACGGCGGTTTCAAAGCAGCTTATCATGCCTACAACAACTGGATAGATCGTAACAACGTTACCGAGCCTTGTCTTCCCAATCTCAATTTCACGCAAAAACAGCTGTTCTGGATCAGTGCAGCGAGCATTTACTGCAGTAAAGAGAGGCCTGAGTACCTAAGGAATATAATCGCCACTGGACAACATAGTCCTGGCAAGGCACGAGTTACTGTGTCTTTTTCGAATTTCAAAGAATTCGCCGAGGATTTTGACTGCAAGCTTGGTACCAGAATGAATCCTCAGAAAAAGTGCATCATTTGGTAGAATTAGTCAGCATGTACATGTTCTATAATGATCTTATTCACGAATTTAAATAGATTTACATTTTATACTTTAGATTAATTTGCATCAATTATTTGCGCATTTCAATTTAGAATTAATTAATTAAATAAGAGTAATCAAAATAAATTAGATTAGAACCAAATCATTCGAAATTTGAACGTACAATTATGATTCAGACCACTTTGTAAAATAAAATGTTTTAGACCTAAAGTCTACTTCTAAATTAACTGAACACCCTTTTTAGCCCAAAGTCACTCATTCGCAAATTCGTAACCATCAAGAAAGAGTGATCGATAACGCATGAAACAGTAGAACGCGCAGAAGAGCGGCACTTTCTCGGCTAAATAAAGCGCGCAAGATCCCTTAGATATTCTCGAGCGCATTCGTGGATTCGGCTAACGAGATGCAGGCTGCATCGGCTCCATCCTCGAAAGGCAGAGGAGAATGCGAGGGATCGCGCGAAGAAGAAGAGATAATCGTTACCGTTACCATAAAGAGAATGCGCAAGGCGCAAAAAGTATTTTGCAAATTGTCCCCTTGTGGTGGTTGATACAGCTCCGCCTGAGCGTATGGAATAATCAAGTTTCAAAAGTTGCTTTTATTTCGCAATTAAACACAATGTAGATGCTTTGCGATATGTCCAATAAATATCTTCACATTTTTTGGGATTGACAAAAATTTCGTCATTAGGCGCGTAAACAATGTAATGAAACATTATTCATTTTAAAAGGTTTAAAAAGGTATTTACTTCAAAATCATTCATGTCGCGCTTGATTGCTTTGAGTTTATGCTGGTTATAAAGAATCACGTCTTTAGTATAAACTAAGTTGAAAGTATAGAATCTTCAAACAACTATAAAGTTCCATTAAATCACCTGCTCGAAAGCACGAGCAGCATTGTTTAGAAAATTGAGCGAGCGAGCGAGCGTAGATTCCAGCACTCGCGAACAGTTGTTTATCACCACGAAGCGCAGCCGGCAGACGCTCATCGGGCGAAATTCATTTCACTCTCCGCGGTTCATCTCACTTTCGCCGCGTCACTCGCACGTGCTAACGCTCGCGTTTGACAAGGGGCATAAATTCAGGAGGGCGTCGCGGCCATTGTGCTTCGACTCCTCCGTATGTATAATATATACGGCCCTTCCTTCCTTCCTGCCTGCTGGCGTCTTCCTTGCCCCGTTCCACTCGCTTGGAGGTCGCTTTATTCCGGTTCCTTATTTGGTTAAGCCTCTTATCTCGCGCCCGATGTGTCTGCCGCCCGGTTAGTCGCCGCCGCTGCCGCCGCCGCTGCCGAGTAACTAGTTCTGCGGCGAGGGTGAACGGATAATGACGCTTTTTTACCCCGTTGTGATTGGCTTTCGAGCTTGACTTGCCTTTGCTGGGACAATTGTGCGAAATTAGGGTTAGTTAAGTTATTAGCTTTTACTGTAAATAAAGGTAAATAAGAAAACGTCATTGTGAGAATAATATTCGAGTTTTTCATTCATCTGTTCTCTGGATCGTTATTAATTAGTTTCAAAGGGTATTTTAAATCATATTAATATATAAACATGTAAAAATTTGAAATAATATTCTGAACAGTTTTAAGGTAGCTCTATAGGTACTCTCTAGTCAGTTGAGATATTAAAAAAAATTTCTTTTCAAACACTTTATTGTCGCATGAAAAGTATTTAAAAAATATTTTCCAAATTTTTAGTATCTTC